>JBBPBX010110268.1:0-10897 GCA_038048925.1 Garcialebias charrua | reverse complement strand
TACACGGCGAAGACACGCCCAGCGCTCGGAGCTTCCGATCACGACTCTCTGATCCTGGCACCAAGACAACTCCCCCCACTCAGGCGCTCCAAGCCGGAACAAAGAGAGATAAGAATCTGGAGTCAAGATAGTTCCCCCATGTTGAGAGACTGTTTTGAGAAGACAAACTGGTCTGTTTTCAGAGAAGCAGCTACTGAAGGAAGTTCAGTGGATATGGAACTCTATGCTTCCTCAGTCCTGGGCTACATCAGTACATGCTCTGAAAATGTATCCATAAGAAAATATGTTAAATCCTACCCGAACCGGAAACCCTGGTTAAATAAAGAAGTTCACGCCTTGCTAGCAGCCAGGGACACTGCATTCAAGTCAGGAGATAAAGAGGAGCTGAGAAAGAGCAGGAATGAACTGAAGGATGGCATTAAGAAGGCCAAGGCCACGTATGCACAGAGGATCGAGGGACAGTTCACCTCACAAGACCCACGGAGCATGTGGAAGGGTATTAAATGCATAACAGATTACAAAGGCAAGAACAAACAATGCCCCAGGGACCCATCTCTGCCTGATGCCCTCAATAAGTTTTATGCACGTTTTGATGATCCAAACAGACCAGCTAGCACCAGACTCACCTCATCACCAGATGAAGAGCATCTCAGAGTGACCGCAGCAGAAGTGAGAGGCAGTCTCAGAAAGATTAATCCTCATAAAGCAACCGGACCAGACAACATCCCAGGGAAAGTTCTGAAGGAATGTGCGGACCAGCTCTGTGAGGTGCTGGCTGACATCTTCACCACCTCACTTGCACTGGAGTCAGTTCCCACCTGCCTGAAGACCGCGACCATCATCCCAGTCCCAAAGAGCTCCACAGTGACTGGTCTGAATGACTATAGACCAGTGGCCCTCACCCCGATAGTCGCTAAATGTTTTGAGAAACTGGTCATGTCCCACATCAAGGCAACCGTCAACATCAACGAGGACCCTCATCAATACGCATACCGTGAGAACCGATCAACAGAGGACGCCATTTCTTCCGTGGTCCACACTGCTCTCACCCACCTGGATCAGAAGGACTCATACGTGCGTCTGCTCTTTGTGGACTTCACATCTGCCTTCAACACCATGATCCCCCAAACTCTGATAGACAAACTATCTACACTTGGACTAAGCCCCTCTATTTGTAACTGGGTACTAGACTTCTTAACAGACAGACCACAGTCCGTGAAGATCCACAACTTCTCCTCCTCCACCATAACCCTCAGCACTGGCTCTCCTCAAGGATGTGTGCTGAGCCCCCTTCTGTTCACTCTGCTCACATATGATTGTACAGCCACACTTCCAGGCTGTCATATTGTTAAGTTTGCAGATGATACAGCGGTGGTGGGATGCATCACAAACAATGATGAGTCCAGCTACAGACAGGAGGTGGAACACCTGGAGAGCTGGTGCAAAGAGAATAATCTTCACATGAATGTGAAGAAGACAAAGGAGATGATTGTGGACTTCAGAAGGAACAAACACACCCACGCCCCACTGAAAATAGGTGGGTCTGCAGTGGAAGTGGTCTCCAGCTACAAATACTTGGGTGTACACATGAATGATAACCTCAGCTGGAGCAACAACACCACCAGCCTGATCAAGAAAGGTCATCAGAGACTCTACTTCCTCAGACGGCTGAGACGAGCTGGTCTGAGCAGCCCAGTTCTCACCTCGTTCTACAGGTGTGCAGTGGAGAGCGTCCTGTGCTCCAGCATCAACGTGTGGCATGGAGGCTGCACAGTTGAGAGAGGAAAGCTCTACAGAGAGTGGTGAAGGCTGCACAGAGGTCTGTTGGAGTCAGTCTCCCCACCATCACAGACATTTACACCTCCAGATGCAGGAAAAGAGCCACCTGCATCATGAAAGACCTCACTCACCCAGCACACTCACTCTTTGCCCCACTCCCCTCAGGACGGAGGTTGAGGAGCATCAAGTGTAGAACCACTAGACTGAGGAACAGCTTCTACCCTGAGGCTGTTAGACTCATGAATAAATAAAAATAAAATAAAAAATAAACACTGCAAAATATCACATTGTGCTGATGCTGATCTGTTTTCTTGTTGCTGTGTTCATCTGTGTTCATCTGTGACCATCTGCTCATACAAACTCATGTTCGTGCTGCTGTTTATTCCCACTATATTAGGCTTAGTGTATTACTAGTTGATGTTTTTCTTAGTTAATTCTAGATGTTATTACTGTTTTTCTCTTGCATTTGTTGTTGGATGTAACTGGGACCCCGTGTACATAATCTCGTTTTCATCACATGTACCACATGCGGTGCAAATGACAATAAAGACTCTCTGACTCTGACTCTGATATATATATATATATATATATATATATATATATATATATATATATATATATATATATATATATATATATATATATATATATATATATATATATATAGGATTTAGTTCTATGTTTTTTATTTTATTTAGGCACTTACAGAGGGGTTTGTCTTCCAGCATGGTGAAGCCTTCTGCACTCACATACTGATAACGCTGGTCAAAGTACATTAACAGAGCTGGTACCGTATTTTCCGCTGTACTCGTCGCATCACCTTATAAATCGCATCAGTCCAAGTATGTCTAATCAAGTGGAAAAATCCATAAATGTGTCTCTTTGCCATATACGTCGCATCTCTTATGCGTCACCGTTGCCGCGTTGTGTTTGTTATGTGTCACCACTGACAACCCGGAAACGTGGGCCGGTGTTGTGCCAAAAATCAATTGGCTGCCAAATGGCGGCCGCTGGGGCAAGCATGGGAGAACTTTAGCAAGAACTTAACAAGATTAACACTTAAAAACAATTATTTGTTTGTTCAAAATTATAGTAAAATGCGTCTCAGTCTAACTTTTAAAATAAATAAATTATCATTAAATCTAGAAAAAACTAATTACATGATATTCAGTAATAAAAAGAAAACTGTTGATGTTCCACTCAAAATTGAGGGTGTTGAGATTTGTAGAGTGAGTGAGGTGAAGTTTTTGGGTGTTATCATTGATGACAAACTGACATGGAAACAACACATAAATTCTGTAAGAATAAAAATAGCTAAATCGATTGCAGTACTGTACAAAGTCAGAGACCTATTGAATGATAAAGCTCTGTATTTGTTGTATAACACAATCATTGTTCCACACTTAATCTATTGTATTGATGTTTGGGGGAATGCGTGTAAAACAATCACAAAGCCTATTTTTGTATTACAGAAAAGAGCTGTAAGAATTATCACTAGAAAACATTACCGTCATCCATCAAGTACATT
Source organism: Garcialebias charrua (assembly GCA_038048925.1). Lineage (NCBI taxonomy): Eukaryota > Metazoa > Chordata > Actinopteri > Cyprinodontiformes > Rivulidae > Garcialebias > Garcialebias charrua. The sequence goes on along the minus strand of JBBPBX010110268.1, from coordinate 7,590 downwards.
ATTTTATCAACTGAAGTTATTGAAGTTCCATGATTTGGTAGACTATAATATTTTATCAGTTATGTATAGGGCTCAAAATAATGCATTACCTTTAAATATCCAAATGCATTTTGTTAAAAGACAAAGTTGTTATAATCTTAAGGGGACAGAGATGTTTGTAAAACCACAATTCAGAACTAGTTTGAAGGGACGTTCTACCTCAATCCAGGGAATTAGATTATGGAATGGCTTGGAGAATGTAGTTAAAAATGCCAAGTCAATGTTTACATTTAAGAAAATGATCAAAACGAATGTGTTAAAAAATATATATGAAATAGCGTAATGTGTATTGTATTAGTTAGAAAATTAGAAAGAGTTAGTCATTTTGTACTGTTGGTTGAAGATTATTATTGTTTAATCTGATTGTTGGAAAAAAGGGGCAGATATAATAAGATTTATTCTTCTTTCTGCTACCTTTCATTTTTTTATATTTTGTACATTATCATTTATGGGATTGTCTTGTATTGTTTCTTTTGTAAAAAAAATGAACAAATTTAATAAACATAAACATAAACTTTTCCTTAATACAGTAAATGCACTTTGACAGTCAAATTAGCTGCTTTTCAAAAGCTGATATGCGGAAACATGAATGTACAGAGGGCGACCTGCTATGCATTTCTTCAAATTTTACCAATATAACCACCTATAACAATTATTTGTTTGGTCAACTTTACAGTAAAGGTTTGTCTCAGTTGAAGTTTTACTTAATAAATGCTCTTCAGTGGTCAAATAAGCTGCATTTTGCCAGGGAGGCACAGCAAAATTAAGCTGATTTGACCGTTGCTCCAAGTAGATGTCGGTGGCAGTCTATGGCAAGCTGATTGTGTCATAGCCACGTTTACCTATTACATGATACAATGTCATGCCATACCACTCGAGTGCCATCTAGCAACTGAAAATGGTAGTGTTCAATATTTTCAGTCAGAATAAATGAAAACGGTCATATCTCAACCAAAAATTGGTTTATAAATATGGGAAGAAATCTATAAATACGTCGCTTCGGCATGTAAGTCGCAGGACGCAAAAACCTGTGACTTATAGGGCAAAAAATACAGTACTTGGATTGAAACAAGTTTTATTTGCAATATTTTGTATTTACAGAGCATTATAACTCAAAAACAAACAAAATATAAAACAATGTTACACAGAAGTTAGAATATACTGTATATAGACATTTGGGCCAGATGACAAGCAATAACATTGGCAGAAAATGAGATTGATGTTCAACTTCAACCCCTGTGATTGGGAATAGGAGGAAATGGTCAAATGTCCAACTCACTAAACATAGAAACACTTGATTTTTTATATCCTGATAAAGTAATTTACACGTTTTTTAACCAGAGCCTGTTTATGAGAAAAGACACCAAGGCGTAAAAAGTTCTATAAGCTTAAAATTATGACGTTCCTGGTTGGGTCCTGGGTATGGGCATTATAGAGAGGAATGGTAACAGCCAGGGTTAGTGTTAGGTAACCAGGTCAATTTCTGATAAACAGATTTTTTTTCCCATCATTTTCTCCATATATACTACACAGCATTCTCGATACTGGAAGTCAAAATTAACAGTGGATATCTGTATTGTGAATCAAAATAAACTTTATTATCATTGCACCCAAGTACAGCGAGATTATATTTCGTACAGTTGTCCGAAAGTTTAGAATAGGGGAAGAGCATGAAGATAGTGGTATTAAAAAAGATCTCTTCACACCTTGTGACCCTTTCTTGTGCTTTCTGCAGCAAATAAACTTTCATTCTAAGTAATTTAATGAAATACAGTATTCTATCAGGTTTTTTATTTTTAACATAAATTCTGTTGATCTCAAGAACCCCATTGACGTTTTGCAAACCAACCCCAAATTTGAGAACCACAGCTCTCTGTGCTCTCTCTTTTTATTTGTATCCACATTACTGTATGGTTTTCCATCATGAAAACCATGCACACACAGGAAGTGATGTCATCAAAATGCAGTCTTTAAACTTTTACACTGTTGCTTTTTTTCCTTGTTTAGGCTCATTCAAAACCTGCCGTGATCACAGACTCATGTCCAATTACAAGTGTGGGTTTACTATTACAATAATGGCAATTTTACGTCAGTTCATATCTACTATGTGATTTTGTGTTGTGTTGAGAGTGATTGGAAATGTTTTAGCATTCACAGTATATTAAGATATTTAATTTAAAAAAACACCTGTTTGTTTATTAAGATGTAACACACTTTACTGTTACCAAATCAACTGAATGCCATGAGCACCAGAAAGAGGTTCTGACGTGATTAAAGCTTGGACTTTTATCATTTGTCAACATTTTCAATAAAGACTACGGTAAGTGATGAAAGAATGAAGTCTTTGTTGGAATATGCTGCAATAAACTTTTATTGTCGGATGCAAACCGCATACATATTCAGAACAAGAAGTGCTTCTTGTAGGCTGGTAATCTCTAAGGGCTAATAAATAGACAAGCATTAGACTCACAAACCCTCCTCTGACCTAAGTTTGTCTTAAGGGACCTTGCTGCAGATTTATGTTAGCGAAACTTAAGATGCTCTACATTTTTGTCCTTCTCTCTTGCCTTGTGGGCAGTTAAAACCATGTAAATTAAAGAGCACTTTATTTAAATGCCAGCCAATATAAACTCCCTAACTGGACATGGAAACTGTTTTGACTATGAGTCATTTTGTAAATGTCAAGCTTATTAATCACAAGATTAGACCATGACAAGAGGCTTTCTTTGCGAATAACAATTACAGGCATGAACAATGCTGGATCTTATTAGGATGAATGTCAGTCAGCTGCATTTGTCAACTTAAAAAACCTGCAAACCAGCAAATGTCTCTGTTTTTCTAGGGCAAAACTCTGAAAAGGCCAAACCACAAGCCTATAAAATTCATTTGAGGACATAAAAAAAAGGGATATATTGGTTTCATGCAGTCACGCAGCAAAAGTGAAAAATGTTTTTAGTTTTGGTTTTAGTGTTATTAACATTTAACTGACTTTCTTACACGCAGGCTTCCCTTGCATCATGATGCACTGTATGGAGTTCGATGAAACTTGTTGAAAGTGCTCATTATCTGGTCAACGTTGCCAGTTTTACCAGTATAGAGCTAAAATGTGGTGTGGCAGAAACAGAGTCGCATGCAACACATTCTCTGGGTGCTAACACAATTTACAAAAACTCATAATATCACGTGAATTTGTGCATATGGTTGGCTAAAAATGGCAATAAAGTTGCCCCTTCATAGCATAAGATTATTTTAATTTAAAACTCTGACATTTTAAGACTGTGGATGATGTGCACTCTGTCTAAACAATGCTAGTCCTTGGGACCTGTGATAAATTAACTAAAGGGAAAAAAAACAATTGATTGATGTAGCAAATCCAAGAATCTCTCCTCCTGTGGACAAGTAATTTATTCAAGAAAGCACTTTGACTGAAACATGAGTGCCCCGATAAAACCTTATTAAGCCACTGCAAAGAAACAGTTGGAAGCTCATCACATCTGCTCCTTACCAATATGGCCTCCATTAGCTGTGGGGTGACCCTGTGTTCTCTTGTGATTAATATTTCAGACCAAACATGCTCCAAACCCAGCTTTCCCAGCACTACCATCACCTCAGCATCACATCGGCCTCCATAATTAATTATCCAGCATTCACAGCATCCCGCTGCTCCAGCTCCACTGTATTAACACCCAGCCCCCCTAATTTTTTATTTGCTCTCACACACCAACACTTATTTTTTATGTTCATACAGCAGCTAATTAATATTTAAATTTAATTAGGCTGTATTGCAGTTATTGGTGTTTGTTGCTTGCTGTCATCAGCAATATGTTAGTGGTTTAATGATTCATGATTCATCTTCTTATCGCTCGCCACCACAGGTGAGCGCAGGGCGACAGTGTTTTTGCCAGTGTCTGTGAGTTTGTCTCCTCCTTTTAGCAAAATATTCCATGAACCATTGAACAGATTGTAATGAAACTTTCAGAAAGTAACCACTAAACTGGCATCTACAACTGATTTCACTTTTGGAGTCCACCCGATTCAAGATGGCCACCACAGCAAAAGCGATTTCAGCCAACACGGAAATTCCTATAACTCAGTTAATTTGATAGATGAGTTAAATTTGGTGTGGTAGTAGCTGGTAGTGCTTGCCAACCTATACTTTTGAGTGTTAATGATAGCACAAGTATGTTTGAACACTGTCAATTAACTTTTAAAATCAATTCTGCTTGTTAGTGCAAAATATTGTGAACCACTGAACAGATTTTATTGAAACTTTCAAAAGGAAATCCTGATTAACGTTTAAACTTAGCCCAATTCAAAACGGCTGCCACAGCTAAATCACTTGGAAACACAAAAATTGCTTTAAATCAGCACATTTTACAGATAGTGAGCTGCAATCTGGTGTCAAAGTCAAAGTCAAAGTCAAAGTCAACTTTATTGTCAGATCTGCAATATGTACAGTGCAGGACATACACAGGACCGAAATTGCGTTTCTCTCAGTCCCTCGGTGCAACAGTAAACATCTAAACATTGAAACACTGAAACATATAATAATAGACATAAGCATAAAAATAGTAAAACTAACACTGTCCTGAGTTGTTTTTTTTTTTTTTTTTTTTTTTTGCATAGTGGTATAAAAAAAGAGTATAAAAAGTATAACTAAAATAAACTAAAGGTTTCTAGCATTGACATTTGCAAAGTGGCAAAGCAGCGTATGAGTCAATGTACACAGTATATGTATGAGGTAGTAGTTGATGTTGTTGTAGAGGCAAAAAGTGGCATATGCAGTAAGGCACATTGGGCATCCCTAAATAAGACCGTTCAGAGCACACTGTATATGTACCAGCAGTGGTGTAGATATTAGAGTAGTGTAAATAAATGTAAACAGTAGTAATTACATGTAAGCAGTAGTAATAAAAGTAAACAGTATTAATAAATGTAAACAGAGAATGTAAACAGTATTATGATTATAGGCAGTGATGTAATACAGACATTAGTGCAAGTATGAGAAGTAGTGCAAACTGTATGAGCACATGACCGAGAGTTTAGTGAAAACCCGTTTGGTGACACAGAGTCTAGTGTTAAAAACTTTGTGTTGAGTGATAGTATGTGAGAAAGTTTTAGTGTTAAGGCAGTTCAAATGGGAGGGGAGGCAGAGCAGGCAGAGTGTTTAGCATTCTGACTGCCTGATGAACAGAGCTGTCTCTCAGTCTGCTGGTTCGAGCCTGGAGACTCCTCAGTCTCCTTCCTGATGGCAGCAGTCTGAAGCAGCTGTGTAGTGGGTGTGTGGGATCACCTGCCATGCGGTGGGCTTTCCGAGTGAGGCGTTTGCTGTGTAAGTCCTGCAGTGAGGGCAAGGAGGTGCCCACGATCTTCTCAGCTGCTCTCACAATGCGCTGGAGGCTCTTGCGGCAGGATGCAGTACATGCACCAAACCACACAGTGATGCAGCTGGTCAGGACACTTTCTATGGCACCTCTGTAGAAGGTGCTCATGATGGGGGTTGAAGCTCCAGCCCTTTTCAGCTTGCGGAGAAAGTAGAGACGCTGGTGAGCCTTCTTTGCCAGTGCTGCAGTGTTCCTGCTCCAGGACAGGTCCTTTGAGACGTGCACTCCCAGGAACTTGGTGCTGTCCACTCTCTCCACTGCGGTGCTGTTGATGGTCAGAGGAGGATGTTGGGCATCCCTCTTCCTGAAGTCCACAACAATCTCCTTTGTCTTCTCCACGTTGAGAGTGAGATTGTTGTGTCCGCACCACAAGGCCAGGCGGCTCACCTCGTTCCTGTAGTCCGTCTCATCGTTGTTGCTGATGAGACCTACCACTGTTGTGTCATCCGCAAACTTGATGAAGTGGTTGGAGCTGTACGATGGTGTGCAGTCATGTGTTAGCAGGGTGAATAGAAGGGGGCTCAGCACACATCCTTGTGGGGCCCCTGTGTTCAATGTGATGGTGCTAGATGTGTTACTCCCGATCCGTACTGTCTGTGGTCTCCCGGTCAGGAAGTCTAGCAGCCAGTTACACATTGAGGTGTTCAGCCCCAGACTGTCCAGTTTAAGGATGAGCTGTTGGGGGATGATGGTGTTAAATGCCGAGCTGAAGTCGATGGTGTGGTAGTAGTTGAGAGTCATTCTCCACACATATTTCAAGTGTTAACAAATTATCATGCCATATATTGCAATACAACATAAAATTGTTAATTATGTCATTTTCAAGGTTTGAGCAAAATAGCTACAATTCCATCACTTCTACAAAGTAAGAATATCTTGGTCTAAAACGGACATGAAAGGCAGCATGCGATTGACATTCCTTCGAGAAATGTTAGGCTTTTATTTAAACATTCGGACTTTGGGTGGGTAGATATTAAACAGTGATGGATCTGCTTTTTGTCCTCCTCCTCCTCACATTCTTTTTTTAATTTCCCAGATTCCTCTGTTGATGTATAAACAGATACACATCAGCCACCTCCGTTGTATCACCACTGTCTCCATGTTTGCTCTTCAAAATCTGATTACATTGAGTCTAGCGAGGTTATTTAAGAACAACTCGAATCCACAATTGACTGCTAGCTGCAGGCTTTTGAATCAGAGCCAATTATGTTGCACAACTCCCCTTCTAATCAGTGGTGTAGTCTACATGTTTGTAGTGGGTATATTGTGCTTAGAAACCAAAGTACACTGGTTAGTACAATGTAATTTATTTGGATTTTTAATCATATTGAACATTTCTGAATTTCTCCGGCACTTATATTTTAATATATGTACAACAGACTTTATACAACAGTTGGCTTTGTATTAAAAATGCTTTGTAGAATTTATAAAGCAGTATCAAAGTAAAACATGTTCAAGTATTAAGTAGGGATGCACCGATCCACATTTCTCACTTCCGATTCAATACGATACTTATTAACTCAGTATCTACCGATACCGATACTTTCCCGATCCGATACTGTTCAGGTATTTGACTCTGTATAATGGAACTTTTGCACCCAAACTATTCATTTTAACATTGTGTGAGATAAACCCAATGAAGACACTCTTAAGCCTTACAATAGGGAACCCCCTATTGTAAGGCTTAAAGCTCCACTGACATCATCTTTTGACTTTTCAAAAAATGGCACAACATATATAAATATTAAGATTGACCCCTGACCGTTTTTGCTAAAATAATGTTAAATGAATGAAAATTCTCCCCCAAAACAGTTTAAAATTAGCGCCATTTTTTTAACACGATAAATAGGGATTTCGCCGTCGCAGGATGATGACGTCATGTAAAGGAATTTCTCTACTGCGCAGCTTGAAAACAATGGAGGAGCTACAAACTCGATCCGTCCAATTTAGCCATTTAAAAGTTAATATTTTAGCGGATTGTCTGCAGAGAAGCCAAAGTTATTTCCAGTAAACAGCAGGTTATAATTTTTTTCAGCTCCTGCTGGTTTTTGGAGACTTTTCACTTCATGAGGTGAGCTGCTGTGTGGAGTTACATGCATGTGGACGAGGCAGAAGTAATTCTACAACATGTACATCGTCTCCAGCCTCCACAGCACTGAAATGGTAA
>JBBPBX010110267.1:0-10897 GCA_038048925.1 Garcialebias charrua | reverse complement strand
TATATAGGGCTTTTACTGCATCAAAGTGCATTTATTAAGCAAAAGGTAGACTAAGACACACCTGTACTATAATTTTGAGTAAACAAACAAAACAATTGTTTTTAGGTGTTAATCTTGTTAAATTTGCACAGTGACTCACCAGGTGCATGAGTTTACTTCTGCATATCGGCTTTTGAAATGCAGCTGATTTTACCATCAAAGTGCATTTATTTTGCAAATGTTAGACTGAGACACACATTTACTATACTTTCAAGCAAACAGTTGTTTTTAAGTGTTTATCTTGTTAAATTCTTGTTAAAGTCCTCCCGTGCACGCTCCCGTGGCCCCCATCTAGCATCGCATCAATTTTTTTCACAACAGCGGGTCAGCGGCCCACATTTCTGGGTTGTCAGTGGAGACGCAAAACAAATGTGACGCGTCAAAGGTGACATAAAATATCCGACGTGTAATGCGAAGTGACATATTTATGGATTTTTCCACTTTACTAGACAAATATGGACGGCTGCAACTTATAGGGAGGTGTGACATGTACGGTGGAAAATACAATACCGTATGTGATACAGAAGCCTCAAAGTTCAGGAAGCTGTTTTTCCTACAGATATGAATAGTGGCCTTGGTGTTTGGATAAATCATCTAGCAAGAATAACACAGGGTTCTGCAGAACCAGAGGGTATGGATGGGCCATTGGCCCTGAAAGGCATAACACAGCAGGAAAGAACACAAGTTAATTCAAATTGTCTTAAGATCTGACCTTACACATCCATAAAAGCAATGCCAGAAGAAGCTGTACTACGGCTGGACCATGACTTCTAACTCTTTCTCTACTCTGTGCTGGATCTCAACCTTATTATGCTGTTTGAAACGTGCATCATGTTTTACAAGAGAGTTGTTAGCATGTAAATGCATTCAAAGACACACTGTGGGACACGAGTTTTTATTAATCCAGTCAAGAGAGGGTTAATGTGAAAGTTCCTCGGCTCACATTAGACCGAGTTTGTACTAATGGGAGAACGGCTGCTATGAGCCTGGCCAACAGGGATTAAATAGAGGAGTGATCACAGGGAAGACTTCATCAGAAACGCCGAGGCACCGAGCAGCTCATTACTACTGTAGCAGCACAGCTACAACCTACCCTGCTCTGCTTTTTGCAGCATGTCCACACACACACACACACACACATCGAAGAAAGCTGAAAACAAGCAAACTGAAATTAATGCCAGCACACACCTTTGAACTCCATTTCAATTAAATCTACCTCTGCTACAGAAACACACATAAGTAGCATATTACGCAAACAGGGTTTGTCATGTGCACTCTAAAACTAGGACATACCTATGTGTAGACAAATAAAGTATTGCTTTAATAATAAGCAGATAAGTAGGCTTGTTTGTACTAAGACATCATCACTTATCAGATATAAATTAAAGTGCAATGTGTTGTCATCGTTGAATGTTCCCATACTGTATAATGATGAAATTAGTTCTTGCATTTCAGCCATCACATGTGAAATACACCCAGATGGCGCAGTAGGCAGCTATTTAAACATCTGGGGAACAGTTAGGGATTGGGTCTCTTGATCAAGGACACCATGATATGTATGCATGGCAGGGAGCTGACACTGTAACTTTCTTGTCCCAGGTTGGCTAATGTACTTCTACACTATCTTGGCCCCTTCATATGTACAGTTTAAATTTATTTCTGGCATAAACATAGAAAAAATACAGCTTTTTAGAAAACCATCAATGCCCATTTTCAAAATGACTGAACATGGGCCTAACGTCTTGTATAAACAGCCTAAAGCAGAATTTTCTTGAAATCAGATCAGTTTTGTTTGAAAAACAATACCTTCTTCTTAGAGGAGGTCTCTTTTCCCACAGCTCTGAAGTGGACCTGCATTGCTCCATGTGTCAGCTTCATTAACTCTACACATCCAACATGCTTAAAATTAGGATTATTGTAGATTGAGCAAGCAAAAACATTTAGGTTTTAACGTTAAAAGTTAGAGGACATGGAAGTTGGATCCAGGACAGAGTGAGATGGAGAATAAAGATTCACTGTGGCGACCCCTGAAGAGGGAAAAGCCAAAAGGAGAAGCAAAAATGTTTAATTGTAGATACTCACAGAATTGTTTTAAAATTGATAACTTTATTATACTGAAAAAAGTTGGAATGCTAATATATTCAACAAAGAACTTTACCAGGACAGCTCTTTGTTCTAATTATGATGCATTATGGGTAATGCCATCATGTCGTTGTTTTGTTTTGCTTTGTTTTTGAATGTCCAGAGGACCAGTCTTAGCTTCTTTTTAGACATTATGGGTAATGTTTTTGCAAAGATGTATGCTTTTGTTGAAATGAGAGAGTAAACTATAAATGAGTGGAGACACAGAATAATTCAATTTGAAAGCTGAATGCAAAACTTTTACTAACAATCAAAGTTCATGCTCAATAATCCAGGAAAAAATCCAACAAAGTTAAGTCAGGACCTCTGGGCAGGTTTCTTTGTGTTGAAATATTTTGTCTTTTATCCAACATATGTCATCAGTCTGAGGAGCCACAACAAATTCAGTCTTATAAATAGCACCCTCACATAGTGGGTCAACCCATTTAATGGTGCTAAGATGGTTTCTGGAGTCTGTCCTCTCATCCGCTGGCTCGTCTGAGGCAGCCATGGCTTAACAATTAGTTTACTAACAATCAGTCAACAAAATCCCCAGATTCCCTAACAAGTGCTATTAAAATGTGTTCCCACCATGTTTGTTTTATCAGAAACGGAAATAAAAACTGACATTATTGAAGAAGGCTAGTGATCATTAAAAAATTGCTCACCACCGACTGCATTGCATGTTGAAACAAAGACCATGCGGGGCTTGTTAGTATGTAATTTATGTGATAGAGATGGTTCAACCCAGAGCCATATACATAGAGAGTTCCGACACGCTTTGATCTCGCCGACAGGCGGTCAATCGTTCCAAACTATGGCTATGGAAACCTTGTGGAGCTGCGCCCTCTGGCGGCGACGGAGCGCTACTGCAGGCAGCTTCAGACTGTAACCAGAGCCATGGAACAAATCGCCCCCTCCATGACCCAAGTGACTTCCGCATTCCATTCTTACAATGGAACTCTATGGAAGTGTCGCAACTCTCACTTTATATGGCTCTGGTTCAACCAGCTACTTGGGAGCGCAAACTAGTGCATCTCTCGTGCCAGTCCCAAGCCCGGGTGAATGGTGAGGGTTGAGTTGAGTTTTGCCAAAACTAACATGTGAGTTCATCGAAGCGACTCCATACCGGATCGGTCGAGGCCAGGGTTAACAATGAACACAACCAGGGCTGTTGACAAACAGGGTGCTGGTGAAAATGGTGCTACTGTTAGTCGAAGACCCCGAGGAGGGAAACGTGTCAGGAGACAGAGGGAGAAGAGGAAAGTCAAGAATGTAAAACTAAGGGAGGTAACTCCGAATGTGGGGACAATGACAGGCAAAGGTAAATGGTAAATGGAGCTTACTTAGCGCTTTCCAGCCCCCTTTGAGGGGCCCCAAAGCGCTTCACAGTACCAACCATCCACCCATTCATACACACATTCAAACACCAGTAGCGGTAGACTGCCTTGCAAGGCGCTGCTTGTCCTACCGGGAGCAACTCGGGGTTAAGTGTCTTGCCCAGGGACACAATGAGGTATGCCGTGACCGGGGATCGAACCCGAGACCTTCTGGTCCTGAGCCAGCTGCCCTGCCTCTACACCATCTCGGCCCCTAAAAAGAAGGCTGGCATGATGCAGAGAAGGAAGGTAGTTATTTTGCATGTCCAAGAGACCAAGAGGAAGAGCAGCAAAGCTTGCAGCAGTTGGACAGGGTTTAAACTGTTTTACCATGGTGTGGATAGAAAGAGAAATGGAATAGGGTGGTCCTGAAGGAGGAGTTGGCAACAAATGTAGTAGTGGTGAAAAGAGTATCAGATTCATGTCTGAAGGTAGAATTAGAAGGTCTGATGTTAAATGACCTGTGCCCTTAAAATGCAATACACATGATGCTAATGTGCACAAGAAAAATGTTATCACTTTTTTCTCTTCTTGACTGCAGTTGATCCAAAAACTTGGAGCATGATGAGTTGCATGCGCAGATAATACTTTTGCCACTAGCATGAATGACGAAACACTATGAAATACCTGAAACTCTACAACTGATTTACTGAGAGTTGACAGGATTGTTTTCCCCCTCAACAAGCAGTAACACAACTAGTTGATTCAAACAGGTGCAGTGGATGTAAAATATGTGCTTGGTTTGTGTGTAATATCACCAGATGGATCTACTCTGTGGGTACCAAACAAATCCGAGTCAGTGGGTCTGGTATCAGTCAGTGTGAATGACAGTGAAATTGATAAAGCCATTGAAGCATGATGGTGCTGTCACTCGCTGACCTTGTGACACTCAATACAAATCAGCTTGGTGTCTTCGTACCACAAGATGGCAGATAAAACAACAACAAAACACAGAACACAATCTCTGTCAGAGAATCATACTGTCAAAACAACATTGTGGGAAAGGACTGATTAGGCAGAACTAAGGAAGCCGAAGAAAATTAAACACCAAAACCTCATATTTTGTCTGGCTTTATTAGTTTACTGCTAGAATTATTTATATGTAAATTTTAATGTAGCATTTCCAGAATCCAGGCTAAAATTAGGCCCAGAAAAATGATCCAACCCTAGGAAAAAGTTTATGCAAACTATCCATTGACTTACTTACACTCAGCTTCTCTCAATGTTGACCAAAAACAAAATTATAATTAAAAACCTTTTGGATCTTCAAGTTGTTTGTCACATTGTGGTTTTATCTGTGTTCATTTAGAGTCAGAGACAGTTTCTTTATTTGTCATTCGCACCACATGAGGAATATGTTGTGAAATGAAACTGTGTACACAGGGTCCCAGTCACATCCAACAATAAAAAATGTAAAAGAAAAACATTAATAAGATCTAAGGTATGAACTAAGAAAAATGTTAACTAAAAATATGCTAACCCCTGATAGCATAAAAACAATATGCCGAACAGCAGCACAAACATGAGTCTGTGTGAGCAGATGAGCCCGCATGAACACAGCAACATGAAACAGATCAGCAGCAACATGAAACAGATCAGCAGCAACATGAAACAGATCAGCAGCAACATGAAACAGATCAGCAGCAACATGAAACGTGCTGGGCAGCGCTAATCCAAAAATTAGTTCCGCTATTTCTAAAGCACTAATTAATTTATTTAGGTCCGCAATTTCAAAAGCACTAATGTCTTATGAAAATTAGGGGAAGCTAATTCTAAACCGCTAATTAAATTCAACAATTGCTAGCCAACAAGTTATGCAATATTTGCACTAGACTGCCAACTAGCGGTGCATGAACTGTTATACACCTTTATCCTACCTCTTACGTCACAGCAGCAGCTTCCCATTAACTCCTCCTGACCCACCTGGATATTTACAGTCCTGGACAGAAGAAACATCACAGTTGGCAAAAAGAGCAACAAACATAAAAAAAACTTTACATGTATTAACAGCTGCACGTACAAATTATATTCTTCATTACACATGCACATACTTTGTATTTATTTTTTTAGATTATCCTATATCTGTTAAGCACCTTGGTCAATGCAAGGCATTGCAGGAAGGTGCTATACAAATAAAGTTTATTACATTATTAATTTATTATAACTTCAATTCAAAGACCACATCAACAGTACAGGTAAAATTAAAGTTAGAGATCAAGTTTTAAAGTGCACTTCCAAGTTGTATCCAAGTTTAATTCATATAAGAGTCAATTAAGCTTAATTTACTTCAATATTGTTTCAAAAAACAAATAGTAATTTATTTTTTGTTGCGCAACCGAAAAATAAATTAAACCAATTCCAAAATTCTATAGGCAGTCAACAGATTTAATGAAAAGTAACTAAAATGATCCTAAAAGGATGAAATTACAAAAATCAAATGATTTATTTAATACTTTACGTACATATATTCTATTCGGCCACAAAATTAACAAAATGAGAATGATCTTTTAATCCCTAAAGACCACTTTTAAATCTCAAATACACGGGCGTGTCGCCACTGCATTTCTACATAAAAGGAACCCAAATAAATAAAACAAACTCACCGTCGAGTGGTGGACACAAAACACACAATACAATCCTCCGGCCGCATTAATTTGGCTTGAAACAGCGGGGTTCTCTGTGGATTTATAAATAGACCGAGCGCAAACAGCTAGCCATAGCCATAAACGTTAGCACCCGACTTCACCTCTGACCCGGAAGATGTCAAGGTGGAATAGTCCATTTTTAGTAGGGGTATACAGAAATGACCGGTTTTTGTATTGCTTTTTTAATGATTCGTTTTCATCGTAGCTATAATTATTTTTATGTTAAATGTACATTAACAAGCAGCAGCAATGTTAGTGATGTAGGTGACTGGCCGGGGCGGGGCGGGGCCGGAGCCTTTGCTGATTTGGGGCCCCAAGCAACGGCATCATTTGCCTACATGGTAGATCCGAGTCTGTTCTCCCTCTGCTCCCCCTCCAACCCTCCCTCCTCTCTGCTCTTTACGGTGAGGGAGCAAGGGGGAAAAAGGTGAAACAAGCAACTACGGAGCCAGCATAAGAGCCTGTAAATAATGCGTTTTTACTGATAGATAATTAGTTATTAGCGGTACTACATTTTAAATAAAAATAGCACAAATTAGCTTATGAATTATAAAAGTTAGTCAAACCACAAAAACGCTGACAAATAATTTAGGTCCGCTGTAAGCGGATTAGCGCTTTAGCGCTCTTCAGCGGTCTGTGCCCACCACTGATGAAACGGATCAGCACACAGGAAATTTTCCAGAGTAAAATTTACTCAATTTGAATAAAATTTTACTCTAAAAAATACAACATTTGGTCCCAGTCTAAATAGAGTAAAATTTACTCTCATGGAAGAGTTGAAATTACAGATTAAAATCTACTCTATTTAGTGCAAAAATTTTAATCAATGCCAAGAGACTTTACTCCAAGTTGATTAAAATATAAATTACTCTACTGTATTTTTACTCCAAGTTGATTAAAAGTAAAATTACTTTACCGTATTTTTACTCAAATTTGATTAAAAGAAAAAAATACTCTACCGTATTTTTACTCCAAGTGGAATATAATTTATTCTACATAGAATTACATTTTATTCTAAGTAGAGATAACTTTTACTCTGACTGAAAAGGAATTTTACACAAAATAGAAATAAATTTTATTCCATATAGTGTCAAACTGTGCTCTTAATAGTATAAAATTTTACTCCCAATTTAATTGAATTTTATTCCATATTGTGCAGTTAAACATTAAATTAAATTGTAAAATAGAACCAAATTTAACTTTATTTCACTCACTATGCAATTGTTTTACAGCTATTCTACACTGTTAAGTTTGTAAGAGTGCAATGAATAGACCAGAAATCAGTATTTCAGCCATTTTTATTGTTCACAGGAATGGAACAATATACTGTAAACATTTGCATATTCATGACTGTATGACACATGTACCGTAAATCAAAAGCTCTTCTACGTAAATAACACGAGGTCCTTCTCCTTTACCCAAATCTTGAAAAGCACTGAAATGCTTAGACACACCGTTTGCAGTGCAAATGTAACAAACAGTAACCTCTCATCTTTCACAACATTGTAGATCTTATGGAAAACTGGCATTTCCCAATAAACTTCTTTACAAACAACTAAATCTGCACAATACATATTTCCATGGTGTTTGGCCCAGTTAACATTTACCATAATACTTTGGTGTTGATTAGTAACTGAATAGTCTCTGCTATCTCACAGCCTTCTCATGCGCTTTATTGAGATGCTTTCTGAACCCAGAAAATGTGCCATAAACTTGAGCACAACCTGCCTGACCACATTTAAGACGAAGTGTCTTACCAGAGCAAAGTCCATGGATCACTTTTAAGTGCTTGGTCAGAGAATTAGCATTTGTCTGGTACTTCTTACAAATGAAACAGAACATTCCAACTCAACTTAATATTGAAACAATCGTAGCAAAACCACTATTAAACGCAGCATCCGAACCCTCAACTCTGTAACCCTAGGATTCACTTTGGTTGTCTAACATCTATCTCGTAAATGGCGGTCTGCAGAAAGCTGCACACATTGACCAGATCATGGTCATATGAAGTGCCGAACACAAAGTGAGCTTTAAAAAGTTCATCAACACAGGCAAGTGATTTCCAAGGTATGGCATGTTTGTCAATCACAAGGAAGTACAGTACTTGTGAATCACGCTCCTCTGAGTCCTTCCTGCAAGCAGGTATGGTTGACAGCTTTCTGCGATGCCATCAAGGTGCCCCTGGATGCTGGTTCCCGTCTGAAGTACTTGTGAATCACGCTCCTCTGAGTCCTTACTACAAGCAGGTATGGTTAACTGATTTCTGCAATGCCATCAAGGTTCCCCTGGATGCTGGTTCCCGTCTGTGGCAAAAACAGATAAGAATTAAAACATGATTGGTCTTGGGTTTCTAAGGAGACGGGGTTCTTATAGATAAGGCAAATTAATTTTGAGGACCTCTTTAATGTCACTTGAAATTAAATTTAAAACCAACTTCACAAGAAATACAAACAAATAATTAAATAAAAAAAGTGAAGAATAGATAACATACTTTCCGCCCTTTAAGTCGCTCCGCCCTATATATCGCAGTTTAAAAAAAAAAACAATTTTCATGTCCTACGACATATTAGCCTGGCCCTCGCCATTCCTACGCAGCTCCGCTCAATTCTCATTTCCCTTCACTGCTCAGTCTGGGACTTCTCCCATAGACAACGATTTCTCCGGTAGATTTTTGACCGGACCAATCAGAGAACAGAAGGGACTGAGTTTTGGCCCCTAACCCACGCCCCCACCTGTCCCAGCACACAGCCAGCGAGCAGCCGCATGTTCTCATTCAAAGCGATGCAAAGCGATGTAGGACTGTTTTATAAATGACACAAATGTATTAATCTCCCCTTCTTAATCCCTTATCTGGAGTTTTCTTTTGTTTTTTTGGCCAAAAGTCAAGTGTTCGCTCCCTCCTCCTCCTCCTCTCCCTCCGCTGATAAGGAAATGCTCCCACCTGTCCCAGCGCGCAGCCAGCGAGCAGCCGCATGTTCTCATTCAAAGCGATGCAGGACTGTTTTATAAATGACACAAATGTATTAATTTCCCGTTCTTAATCCCTTATCTAGTTTTATTTTGTTTTTTTGCCAAAAGTCAAGTGTTCGCTCCCTCCTCCTCCTCCTCTCTCTCCGCTGAGTGCAAAGAATAAGAAAATGACTGAGGTTGTCACGAGAGAATTAAACTCAGGTTTTACGTTGCTGTCCGAATCCCTGCATATTTTCTGGTCTTCTGGTGTGCTGGACCAGTGCTACATGGTTTTATTTAATTTTTTTCAAACGTTTTATAACATATAAACACAGAATATGCAGGCAGCGAGAGAAATAGCAGCAGGAGGCGGAGGGAGCAGAATAGCTTTCCCTGTTCAAAATTTTCCTAAGATCCAATGGTTTTGTTCCTCAGGCAGAGGCCACGCCTCCAGCAAGAATCGTTTCTCTATGGAGAAAGTCCAGACCCTAGTCCGAAGCAAAGGACAAGGGTCTGGTTTTAACCAGGCTAGCGACATATGGGACGAAGCAACATATTTATGGATTTATTACCATATTTTTAGATCAATTTTTGGCTCAGATATGACCGTTTCCATTCATTCTGACGGTAAAAAAAATGGAGCAGTACCCTTTTCGGCCACTAGGGCGCAGTACTTTCGGCCGCTAGGGTCCACCGACCGTTCCCAGCTCATATGTCCGAAAGAAGACTCATCTGGTCGGACTCACTCTGTTGCAACCAGGCCTCCTGCTCTCTGAACTCTGTTTAAGGCAACACACTCGTTACCTCAGTGTTTGACTGTTAGCAAAATAGCTCATGAACCACAGGACAGATTTTGATGAAACTTACAGAAAGTAATCACTGGATGGACATTTATAACTAATTAGCTTTTGGAGATGTTTGAGCAAAAATCTGATTTATTTATAATTAATTTTCGCAGCGTGCGCGACCGTTTGGAAAACCGTCAAAGCTAAACAATTTAAATCCAGAAGATTTGACCATTACAGGTAGTCCCCGATTTACGAGCGAGATCCGTTACAACGAGGCGCTCGTAAACCGAAAATCTCGTAATTTGGAACGGCCGCCATTTCTCTCGTAAATCCGGAATTTCGCTCGTAAATTGGAACGGTTTTCGCTAGCGCGACTACAAACACTCTATTTTCATCCAAAAACTGCTTATGAGTGCATAAAAATGATCGGAAACGTGTGTCCATATGCTTAGCTAACTAACTGTGGTGAAAAAACACATGAAAACTCAGTATTTTTTTCGTTTTTTCCAAAAATTCGCAGCTCGTAAGTCTGGAACCTCGCAGATCAGAGCGCTCGTAAATCGGGGACTACCTGTACGTGAATTTATTAAGGAACGGTTAAGCTCAGAAACACTTACTATAATGTCAGCAAACAAATGTATTTTTTAGGTTTATCTTGTTAAATTTTAAAGAAATGAAGCGTATCCGCTCGCTGTGCATGCACGTTTCACATGCACGCTTCGCAGCACCGACGTAGCGAAACTATTTTTTTTAATTCAGCTGATTTGAACATTCAATCAACTTTTATTTAGTCAGCTAAATCTTATTGAGCCTCGAGGGCTCATTTACAAAAGCGACCTGCTACAAACTAAAGTACATTACTATTACAGTACTAAAGAACATTACGTGCATTTATTAAGGAAAAGTTCAGCTCAGACACATCTTTGCTATAATTTTCAGCAAACGAAATTATTGTTTTTAAGTGTTAATCTTGTTA
>JBBPBX010110266.1:0-10897 GCA_038048925.1 Garcialebias charrua | reverse complement strand
TATATATATATATATATATATATATATATATACATGTATATATATATATATATATATATATATATATGATATATATATATGTATATATATATATATATATATATATATATGTATATATATATATATATATGTATATATATATATATATATGTATATATATATATATATATATATATATATGTATATATGTATATATGTATATATATATTTATAAGTATATATATATATTATATATATACAGGTAGTCCCCGACTTACGAGCGAGTTCCGTTACAACGAGGCGCTCGTAACATGGAAATCTCGTAATTTGGAACGGCCGCCACGTGTCTCGTAAGTCCGGAATTTCGCTCGTAAGTTGGAACGGTTTTGCTAGCGCGACTACAAACACTCGTTTTTCATCGAAAAACCGCTTATGAGTGCATAAAAATGATCGGAAACGTGTGTCCACATGTTTAGCTAACGGACTGTGGTGAAAAAACACAGAAAAACTCAGTATTTTTTGCGTTTTTTCCAAAAATTTGCCAGCTCGTAAGTCCGGATGCTCGTAGGTCAGAGCGCTCGTAAGTCGGGGACTACCTGTATATATATATATATATATATATATATATATATATATATATATATATATATATATATATATATATATATATATATATATAAATAGCTTGGTCCGCATTGCCGGCAGTAAGTCAGGCTCGTTTCCGGTAAAAGTTGGACTCCGCCAAGGTTGCCCTTTGTCACCGATTCTGTTCATAACTTTTATGGACAGAATTTCTAGGCGCAGCCAAGGTGTTGAGAGGATTTGTTTTGGTGACCTTAGAATCGCTTCTCTGTTTTTTGCAGATGATGTGGTCCTACTGGCTTCATCAGTTCGTGATTTACAATTTTCACTGGAGCGGTTTGCAGCCGAGTGTGATACGGCCGGGATGAGGATCAGTTCCTCCAAATCCGAGGCCATGGTCTTGAGCCGGAAAAGGGTAGCATGCCCTCTCCGGGTCGGGGAGGAGGTCCTGCCCCAAGTGGAGGAGTTTACGTATCTCGGGATCTTGTTCACGAATGAGGGAAAACTGGAGCGTGAGATCGATAGGCGGATAGGTGCAGTGTCCGCAGTGAAGCGGGCGCTGTACCGGTCTGTCGTGGTGAAGAGAGAGCTGAGTCAAAAGGCAAAGCTCTCAATTTACCGATCGATCTACGTTCCCACCCTCATCTATGGTCATGAGCTTTGGGTTATGACCGAAAGAACAAGATCTCGGATACAAGCGGCTGAAATGAGTTTTCTCCGCAGGGTGGCTGGACTCTCCCTTAGAGATAGGGTGAGAAGCTCAGTCATCCGGGAGGGACTCGGAGTAGAGCCGCTGCTTCTCCACATCGAGAGGAGCCAGTTGAGGTGGCTCGGGCATCTGGTTAGGATGCCTCCTGGACGCCTCCCTGGGGAGGTGTTCCGGGCATGTCCCACCGGGAGGAGACCCAGAGGAAGAGCCAGGACGCGCTGGAGGGACTATGTTTCTCGGCTGGCCTGGGAACGCCTTGGGATTCCCCTGGAGGAGCTGCACCAAGTGGCTGGGGAGAGGGAAGTCTGGGCCTCCCTACTTAGGCTGCTACCCCCGCGACCCGACCCCGGATAAGCGGAAGAAGATGGATGGATGGATGGATGGATGGATGGATGTTTTTGCTACTTTTCTATTGTTTATTGTTTAATGTATGTGTTTCATTGGCCTCGAGGCTCAATAAGATTTACCTGACTAAATAAAGGTTGAATGAAAAAAAATAAAAAAATAAAATTCAGTGTAACATTATTTTTGATCAAAGCTTGTAAGAACCCCCCCCCACCTACAGAGCAGTCTCTGGTGAAAACAACTCTCTCTCTCTGTAGAAGCAAGTTGGAAATGCTGTTGGAATGTGTGGTTAATTTGTGGGGGATGTATGTAAATGAATGTTCTTTGTGTGAGGGGGATCTTTTGTTTTGACCTACTGGAGAAGATAAGCTGGGAGAAGATTCTCAGGAGGGGATGTTTACCCATAAACAAAGATATCCACCCCCAGGCTCATGACACCTAATGGAAGAATTGTCATTTTGACAAACTCATGGCAGTTCTAGTGTTTTTTTTTTCCCCTGGGTTTGCTAGTGTTAAGTCCTGCTGAAGTCTCCCCCTTTTGCGATAGACCAGTGCTCCACAAACGCCAAAAAAGCAAAGCGCTGCCATCATAATCCAATATAATCCAAGATTCTTCACTTCCACAGAGCACTTCCAGGAAACCACGGAATCCACGGGGCAGAATCCATGGCGTATCCTCCGTCACTCTGTGAGGGTGGGAAGGCTCCCCTTGTGCCGTTCCTTCTGTAGAGGTCTTGTTTGTAGAATCGAATGCCCAAACCTCCAATCCATCTTAATTTGCGTTCGAGGTGCTTATCTGTGGAGCTGCCAGCAGCAGGGGGGGGGGGGAGGACAGAAGAGGGTAGAGGTTGCGACTGCCTACGTCGAGAGCAAGGTTGGAAAGCATCCATCTAAGACAACAAGTAAGACAATTCTGATTACTTCGAGATTCAAACATCAACCCTCCAAGATTGGATACTCACCTCTACTCCGTTCTCTTGCAGCTCCAGGCTTCCACATTCACCTGTAAATAAAGAACACTTGTTTTGTATTCCTGGTTGTTGTGTATTCCTTCTGGGTCTGCCACTTTGGGGTCGTACAAACGCCACCATGATAGTTTGTCCCAGCCAAACTGACCCCTCTGGCACGACTGGGGAGGAACCACCTCAACCAGGTAGTAGTCAGGGAACAGACTCTGTAACTCTAGCCTTACAACAAGTTCTTAAACAACAAGAAACTATGCAAAAAAATCTCCTTCAACTAGGGAGTATGGTACATTCTCTCCAACAAAAGACAAAAATTAATCCCTCTTCTCCTCCCAAACAGTCTACAAGCATGGAACCCACGGAGACCAGGCACGTTCAACATGTCAAGGAACCTGACATCAAGCCTTCTGAATTTTTTGAGGGCGATACAAGAAAATGCAGTGGTTTTTTGCTTCAATGCAACCTGGCGTTCCGCCGTGCCCCGGTAATGTATTCCACTGACTCGTCTCGTGTGTCATATATTGTCGCCTCTCTTAAGGGTGAAGCCCTGTAGTGGGCCAACGCTTACCTCCGACGACGTCGAATTGAGACTTTTCCATTTGCTGATTTCATCCAGGACTTCCTCAAGGTATTTGACTATCCTTTGTTACAAGAGGAAGCCGCTCAGAAATTAATAATAATAATAATAATAATGAATTCAATTTATAACGCACTTTTCATTAATGAAAATCTCAAAGTGCTACAAGGAGCAACAGAATTAAATGTCAATAAAACAAATAATAAAACAATTAAAATCAATAACAATATCAGCTAAGATCAAAAGTAGAATCATGAGGAGGTAGAGTATGCTTGGTCGAAAAGAAAGGTCTTCAAGTCGCTCTTAAAGTCAACCACAGACTGTGGGGCTCTTAGACAGTCAGGAAGAGAGTTCCACAGGCGGGGGGCAGCCACACTGAAAGCCCGGTCTCCCATGGTCCTTAATTTGGTTCTCGGAATGTGAAGGAGATTGCTGTTCTGTGACCGCAGTCCGGCAAGGACGAGAGACTGTGGCGAAGTTCTCCATTCACTTCCGCATTCTGGCGGAGGAATCCGGTTGGGGTGAGAGGGCGTTACGTAGTTCCTTTCTGAATTCGCTCAATAGCAACATTAAAGATCAACTGTTCACTAGTGAATTACCTGCTGACCTAGATGGAACTATTGCCTTGGCTATTAGAGTTGATAACAGAGCTCGAGAACGTCAGATGGAGGAGAACTACAACTCCCATCAACAACTGTCATCCGGAAGGACTCCACCGGTTCCCATGACGTCATTTTCCGAACCCGAGCCGATGCAGATCGGACACACTCGGCTGACACCGGAGGAGCGACAGAGACGCCTACAAAACAAAGCCTGTCTATATTGTGGAAGGAAGGGACACACTTTATCCGCCTGTTCTCTGCGGGTAAAAGATTGAGCCCACCAGTTAAAAAGGAGATGCTGGTGGGTACTATTTCTGATACTCCTGTAAATTGTTTGAAACTGCCCGTCACTCTTTGTATTAACACTGTGACTTTCCCTGTTCAGGCCCTGGTCGACTCGGGTGCCGAACAAAATTTGATCAGCCAGAGCTTGGTGGACGAACTCCAGATCCAGTCTCTAAAATTGGACCAGGACATCTCTGTTTCTGCTCTCACTGGTCAAACCGTTTCAACCATTTCACACAAGACAATAAAATTTAGGTTTGTGGTATCTGGTAACCACCAAGAATTGGGTGATTTTCTTATTGTCGAGAAACAGAGATTGCCCATCATTTTGGGTTATCCATGGCTCAGGTTACATAACCCTCACATCAATTGGGAGGAGGGTCGTATTGACAATTGGGGGGTGCGTTGCTCAGCTGAATGTCTTCGCTCAGCCATCTCTTCTAGCCCTGTCAAACAAACACCTTTTGAACCCATTGATTTATCCGTGGTCCCTGAAGTTTACCACTCTTTAGCAGCTGTTTTCAGTAAACAAAAAGCTTTGTCGTTGCCGCCACACAGGCCATACGATTGTGCCATTAACCTGATACCCGGAGCTCCACTACCGTCTAGCCGACTGTACAACATCTCTGGTCCTGAAAGGGCAACGATGACGGAATACATCGAGGCTTCATTAAAGAGTGGCATCATCCGTCCATCCACATCCCCTCTGGGTGCTGGTTTCTTCTTTGTGGCGAAGAAGGACAAGTCTCTTCGACCTTGTATTGATTACCGGGGCCTTAATCAAATTACGATTAAAAACAAGTACCCTCTTCCACTCATCGATTCAGTTTATGAGCAACTTCGAGAAGCAGATATCTGTAAATATCCTGAGGGGCTCTTCATTGTTTGTGGTGACGTGAATCACGTGGACCTTCAAGTCTCCCTCCCAGCCTTCAACCAGCACGTTTTCACAGCAACAAGAGGAAATAAAACGCTTGACCAAGTCTACACTAATGTAAAGGGGGCGTACACGGCGAAGACACGCCCACCGCTCGGAGCTTCCGATCACTGCTCTTTGATCCTGGCCCCAAGACAGCTCCCCCCACTCAGGCGCTCCAAGCCGGAACAAAGAGAGATAAGAGTGTGGCTTCAAGGCAGCACCTCCATGCTGAGAGACTGTTTTGAGAATACAAACTGGTCTGTTTTCAGGGAGGCAGCTACTGATGGAGCTCAGTGGACCTAGAACTTTATGCTTCCTCAGTCCTGGGTTACATCAGTACATGCTCTGAAAATGTATCCATAAAAAAATATGTTAAATCTTACCCAAACCGGAAACCCTGGTTAAATAAAGAAGTCCGCGCCTTGCTAGCAGTCAGGGACACTGCATTCAAGTCCGGAGATAAAGAGGAGCTGAGAAGGAGCAGGAAAGAACTGGTGGATGGCATTAAGAAGGCCAAGGCCATGTATGCACAGAGGATCGAGGGACAGTTCACCTCACAAGACCCACGGAGCATGTGGAAGGGTATTAAATGCATAACAGATTACAAAGGCAAGAACAAACAATGTCCCAAGGACCCATCTCTGCCTGATGCCCTCAATAAGTTTTATGCACGTTTTGATGATCCAAACAGACCAGCTAGCACCAGACTCACCTCATCACCAGATGAAGAGCATCTCAGAGTGACCGCAGCAGAAGTGAGAGGCAGTCTCAGAAGGATTAATCCTCATAAAGCAACCGGACCAGACAACATCCCAGGGAAAGTTCTGAAGGAATGTGCGGACCAGCTCTGTGAGGTGCTGGCTGACATCTTCACCACCTCACTTGCACTGGAGTCAGTTCCCACCTGCCTGAAGACCGCGACCATCATCCCAGTCCCAAAGAGCTCCACAGTGACTGGTCTGAATGACTATAGACCAGTGGCCCTCACCCCGATAGTCGCTAAATGTTTTGAGAAACTGGTCATGTCCCACATCAAGGCAACCGTCAACATCAACGAGGACCCTCATCAATATGCATACCGCGAGAACCGATCAACAGAGGACGCCATCTCTTCCGTGGTCCACACTGCTCTCACCCACCTGGATCAGAAGGACTCATACGTGCGTCTGCTCTTTGTGGACTTCACATCTGCCTTCAACACCATGATCCCCCAAACTCTGATAGACAAACTATCCACACTTGGACTAAGCCCCTCCATTTGTAACTGGGTACTAGACTTCTTAACAGACAGACCACAGTCCGTGAAGATTCACAACTTCTCCTCCTCCACCATAACCCTCAGCACTGGCTCTCCTCAAGGATGTGTGCGAGCCCCCTTCTGTTCACTCTGCTCACATATGATTGTACAGCCACACTTCCAGGCTGTCATATTGTTAAAGGACAACACCCACCGTGACAGTAACAATTCACCATATTGGAGAATTACTGTAGTATTTTATGAATTTTATTTTCATTTTTGCATTTGGGCCAGGCGAGGGTTAAAAAAAAAAAAAAACATTCCCGAATGAATCCGGAAACCTGGCCGAAGAGTCCCGAAGGGTCATGTGACTTTTGTGACATCTCCACCCAGAAAGCAGAAAGGTAGGAGTGCGTTTCCATGGAGGTTTATGAGAGAGAGTGGGAGAAAACTGCATATTTCCTGCATATTTCCTGGTGCATTTGTGTGTATATGGACCAGCGCTCTGATTTTATTTATTATTTATTTTATAACACCGCTGCGGACCTGTTGTTGCTCTCATCTGCCCAAAGGAGCGAGCTGCGAGCCGCGCGCGTCTATGGCTCCTCGTTCCGCTGGTCACCTTTGAAGTTCCTCGTGCCGGTGTAATTTGCTCCCTCGAGTGTATGCATTTGCTCTCCTCAGCCTTGTTGCAAGGAGCAGGGTCGGAAGCACGCGGGGAGCTCGCACGCAGAGCTCAGCTGCGCGGCTGGCTCTGACTGCCTTTCTGGTCACGGGGGGAGAGAATAAAAAGTCGATGCGGAAATGAATGAATTTGTCTCGATCAAACGAATTAAACTAGTATGTCTACGTGGATGCTCGCTCAGAATATGATGACATGAGTGAGCGACAGCAGGATTAAATCAACACAGGCAGCTTTAGGGAATATTTAAAAATGCTTCCTTTTTCTTTTCTTCGCTCGCCTGTAACTCCAAGGCGTCACTTTGGTGACGTGAATGCCCTTGTGAATGCCCATATATGGAGAGGAGCAGATTTTCCCGGAGCTGCATGCTAAAATCTGCTATAAATCATGAAATAACACATTTACCGTTATTTCTCCACAATATAAGTAATCGCTCCTGTATTTTTTTTAAATAAACTAATAAATATTAATGGCGATACAATTTGAAAACATGGTGGGTGTTGGACTTTAAGTTTGCAGATGATACAGCGGTGGTGGGATGCATCACAAACAATGATGAGTCCAGCTACAGACAGGAGGTGGAACACCTGGAGAGCTGGTGCAAAGAGAATAATCTTCACATGAATGTGAAGAAGACAAAGGAGATGATTGTGGACTTCAGAAGGAATAAACACACCCACGCCCCACTGAAAATAGGTGGATCTGCAGTGGAAGTGGTCTCCAGCTACAAATACTTGGGTGTACACTTGAATGATAACCTCAGCTGGACCAACAACACCACCAGCCTGATCAAGAAAGGTCATCAAAGACTCTACTTCCTCAGACGACTGAGACGTGCTGGTCTGAGCAGCCCAGTTCTCACCTCGTTCTACAGGTGTGCAGTGGAAAGCGTCCTGTGCTCCAGCATCAACGTGTGGCATGGAGGCTGCACAGTTGCAGAGAGGAAAGCTCTACAGAGAGTGGTGAAGGCTGCACAGAGGTCTGTCGGAGTCAGTCTCCCCACCATCACAGACATTTACACCTCCAGATGCAGGAAAAGAGCCACCTGCATCATGAAAGACCTCACTCACCCAGCACACTCACTCTTTGCCCCACTCCCCTCAGGACGGAGGTTGAGGAGCATCAAATGTAGAACCACTAGACTGAGGAACAGCTTCTACCCTGAGGCTGTTAGACTCATGAATGAATAAATATAAAATAAAAATAAACACTGCAAAATATCACATCATGCTGATGCTGATCTGTTTTCTTGTTGCTGTGTTCATCTGTGACCATCTGCTCATACAGACTCATGTTCGTGCTGCTGTTTATAATGATGTTTTTCCACTATATTAGGGCTTAGTGTATTACTAGTTGATGTTTTTCTTAGTTAATTCTAGATGTTATTACTGTTTTTCTCTTGCATTTGTTGTTGGATGTAACTGGGACCCCGTGTACATAATCTCGTTTTCATCACATGTACCACATGCGGTGTAAATGACAATAAAGACTCTCTGACTCTGACTCTGACTCAACAGTCTTCTCTAAACTGGATCTCAGGAATGCATATCACCTCGTACGTATGCGCCAGGGAGATGAATGGAAGACCGCCTTCAAGACACCCATGGGCCATTTTGAGTACTTGGTCATGCCTTTTGGCTTAACCAACGCCCCTGCCGTTTTTCAGTCACTGGTGAATGATGTACTACGGGATTTCCTTGGGGTGTTCGTCTTCGTCTACCTAGATGACATTCTCATTTTTTCCAAAGGTCAGGACCAACACATCTGCCATGTAAAGTCAGTGTTACAACGTCTTCTGGAAAATCATTTATATGTCAAGACTGAAAAGTGCGAGTTTCACATCTCTACAGTCTCCTTCCTGGGGTTCATATTCGAGAGAGGACAGGTAAGATCAGACCCAGCGAAGATTAAGGCGGTGGTGGACTGGCCTACTCCTACGACCCGAAAACAACTTCAACGCTTCTTGGGATTTGCCAATTTTTACCGACGTTTTATAAAGGATTATAGCAAGGTTGCTGCGCCTCTAACCCAACTGACGTCTTCCCTCAGGAGGTTTGACTGGACTCTGGACGTTGAAAGAGCTTTCACTAACCTTAAAACTTTGTTTTCCACAGCTCCCATTCTGTCTCACCCTGACACCCACAGCCAGTTCGTGGTGGAGGTGGATGCCTCCGTGTCCGGAGTGGGTGCTGTTCTTTCCCAGAGGTCGGTGGAGGACAACAAGCTTCATCCCTGTGCTTTCTTTTCTCGGCGCCTCTCACCTGCTGAAAGTAACTATGATGTTGGAGATAGGGAGTTGCTGGCCATTAAGATGGCTTTGGTGGAATGGCGTCACTGGCTGGAGGGTGCCGAAACTCCGTTTGTGGTTCTCACTGACCATAAGAATCTGGTGTACCTGCAAAGCGCTAAAAGACTCAATGCTCGACAGGCTCGTTGGTCGCTGTTCTTTGCCAGATTCAACTTTTCTGTCTCGTATATTCCAGGGACACGCAACGTGAAGCCGGACGCCCTCTCACGGCAGTTTGCTACGGCGGACGACCTCGACATTCTTCCCCCATCCTGCACGGTGGGCGTTTTGACATGGGAGATAGACAAGGTGATTCGGGACGCACAGCAGACTGAACCCGACCCGGGTACTGGCCCCGGGATAGGAGATTTGTTCCCCCAACTGCTGTCAGTAAGGTGCTCCACTGGGTGCATTCTGCCAAGTTCTCTTGTCATCCAGGTGTCTGTCGGATGTTGCAGCTCGTCAGGACCCACTTTTGGTGGCCCAACTTGGAAAAGGATGTCAGGGACTTCATCGCAGCTTGTCCCACCTGTGCGCGGAGCAAGCACAGCAACCAACCATCGGCGGGACTGTTATTGCCTCTTCCCGTTCCCAGCCGGCCCTGGTCGCACATCGCGCTCGATTTCGTCACTGGTTTGCCTATTTCCAATGGTTATACCACTATCTGCACGATTGTTGATCGTTTTTCTAAGTCCGCCCACTTCGTTCCTCTGTTGAAACTTCCCTCTGCAATGGAGACAGCCCACCTGATAACAGAGCACGTTTTTCGCCTCCACGGCATCCCTGTGGACATTGTTTCTGACAGAGGCCCCCAATTTGTTTCGCAGGTCTGGAAGGGTTTCTGTCGGGCAATCGGTGCATCTGCCAGCCTGTCCTCGGGATACCACCCTCAGTCTAATGGCCAGACTGAGAGGTGCAACCAGGAACTGGAAGCCATGCTAAGGTGTGTCACTGTCAACAACCCTTCTTCTTGGTCTCAGCAGTTGCCATGGGTCGAGTACGCCCACAACTCCCAGGTGTCCGCGGCCACTGGAAAGTCCCCATTCGAGGCCGCACTGGGGTACTCCCCTCCTCTGTTTCCCTCGCAGGAGGTTGATGTTGGAGTTCCCTCTGTCAACTTGCACGTCAGGCGTTGCAGGAGGACCTGGCGTGTCACCAAGCAGGCCCTTGCCAGGTCAGTGGAACAGAACAGACGTTTTGCTGACAGGCATCGGAGGGAGGCGCCCACCTATCACGTCGGACAGAAGGTGTGGTTGTCTACCAAGGACATCGCGCTCAGGGACACTCCACGCAAGCTGGCTCCACGGTTCATTGGTCCCTTCCCCGTGGTCAAGATCATCAATAGGTCTGCTGTGCGTCTGCAACTCCCAGCTTCCATGAAGTTGCACCCTACGTTTCACGTCTCCCTCCTGAAACCTGTGTCTACCAGTCCCTTGCACCCTCCTGCCGACCTCCCGCCACCGCCCCGCCTGATCGCCGGTGACCCCGCGTTCACGGTTCGGCGCCTCCTGGATGTGAGATGTCGGGGCCATGGTTGGCAGTATTTGGTGGATTGGGAGGGCTACGGCCCTGAGAAACGTTCATGGGTTCCCAGGTCGCGGATCCTTGACCCCTCTCTCATTGCTGACTTTTTTAGGGTCCACCCTGAGAGGCGACTACGACCGCCGAGAGGCGGTTCTTGAGGGGGGGGCTCTGTAGGGTTCCTGGTTTTCTCCCTGTGTTTGTCTC
>JBBPBX010110265.1:0-10898 GCA_038048925.1 Garcialebias charrua | reverse complement strand
TATATATATATAGACATATATCTATACAGGAAACCCTCGAGGTACGACACCCGCGACCTACGGCAACTCAGACTTACAATTTTATCATATTTAATAAAAATATGATAATTTTTTTTTTTTGTTTGTTTAAATGTTATTAATTTCATGTGTACAGCACTTTGTTGCAGCTATGTTTGTTTTAAGTGGCTTTATAAATAAAGTATAATTATTAATATTATACCCTGATACATGCTCAATTAATATTATGTTTTTATTACAATTTTATCGTATTTACGCAACTTCCGGTCGTTTCCGGTTGCCATTTTACAATTGCCAACTGCGGTCAATGGAGCTCCACCATAGAGGCTCCTGTCAGCTGGCTCTAGAGGACCGTGTGTCCGATCAGGGTTGGCTCATACGGATAAATTAGCTGGAAACACTCGGTCAACTCTGTGGACGTCTCAGGCCCGGAGGAGCAGCCGCGGATCGCCCCGCAATCGCTCCCACAACGCCGCCCGACATGCTAACGACAGTAGGTAAACAGTGCAGCTAACACAAGCGAAGACACCGAGCCGACATGCCGCGGAGGGGCCATCTACGGCCGGGAGCTCGCCGCAAATGTCCTCCTGGCAGCCTAAGATGTCGGGGGACACCGAGCTAACGCGGAGATACAAAGCCGACAGCCTTTTTGAATGAACTGACATTCATTCAACCTTTATTTATACAGGCTAGCCTCGTTGAGTCACGGGGACCCATTTACAAGAGGGACCTGTCTCACTCACACCAAACAACCATCCACTCACACTCAAGCCTCGAATATAGTCGCGCTTTGGTCCGCAAGCTGGAGCGCACGTGCTGCGCGCGCACTGTGCATGCGTTTATAGTGTGGCACGGCAGCGCTTGGCAAAGTGCTGTTCTTTTACTGACCAGCAGGTGGCAGTACCCTCTAAAACCTGTGCATATGTTGCAAGAAAGGGTGTAGAAGAAGAAATCTACCGTAGAAGAAGAACTGTTTGACGTCACACAACAAAAACAAATAGCTTTCCGCTCGCGTGCTGAACTGTTGTCTTTATTTGCGGTTTTAATGCATGGAGTCAGCGGAGGAGAAAGCGATCACGTGAGTTTTGGCGAAAAAACAAAAGAAAAGTCCGACTCCAGATCAGGAATGAAGGAGAATTTAATACATTTTGTGTCACAAAACATTCCTCCATGCGTCGCGACGCCGTTTCCACGACCACAGCGGCGCAGACAGCTGCAGAATCTGGCGTGAAGGCTGTCGGTGAGGTCCACACCCGACCTGTCAATCAATTCGCGCGCGCTAGGCTTGCGGAGCTTCAAAATCTGGGAGGTGCACGACCACGCGCGAAACCAACGCGCTGGCCAAAGCGCGGGGGCGGGGACTTCGCGATTGCGTCACTTTGGCCGCGCGCCCTATGCGACGCGTCAACTATATCCGAGGCTTCACACCTAGGGTCAATTTAGAGTCACCAATCAGCCTAACAAGCATGTTTTTTGGTCTGTGGGAGGAAACCGGAGTACCCGGAGGAAACCCACGCATGCACGGGGAGAACATGCAAACTCCACCCAGAAAGGCCCCGGACCGGGATTTGAACCGGCAACCTTCTCGCTGAGAGGCAGCAGCTCTACCAGTTGTGCCACCGTGCTGCCCAAAATGCTGCTAATGGCGGGGCCTAACCGTAGCTAACGCCAAGCAGCTTGTTTTGGATGGAGGAACATCGCGGAGAAACTGCTTTCAGTAAGTTTTTTTTTCTGGCTCCAAATGTATGAAGTTAAGAAGCTAACAGTCCTTCTTTTAAACAGTTTTGACCACGTGTGTGCGTGTGGAGCGTAAGGAAGCTGGGGGAGCTCGGACGGGTGCAAGAGCTAATACTAAAAGACGAAGGCAGGCTTTGACCAGCTCAAAGTAAGAAATTATATTTTTTATTTATTGTACAGTATTCATTTACTGTACATGTAAAGTTCTGTGCATGTTTATGGCCTAGTATGTCTGCTTGTTCAGTCTCATGCCGTTAAATATGTGTGCGGCGCTCCGTTAGCGGTATAGCCGCGACCTATGTCAGAAACGCGGACCTACGACAGGCACGTGTTTTTGGTCCGCGAGGTACGACAACATCGACCTAAGTCACACCCGTAGGTCCCAATCCCTGACGTAACTCGAGGGTTTCCTGTATATATATATATATATATATATATATATATATATATATATATATATATATATATATATATATATATATTAGGGATGTACCGATCCACATTTCTCACTTCCGATCCGATACCGATACTTTATAACAGAGTATCGACCGATACCGATACTTTTCCGATCCGATACTGTTCAGGTATGTGACTGTATAATGAAACTTTCGTACCCAAACTATTCATTTTAACATTGTGTGAGATAAACCCAATGAAGACGCTCAGAAGTCTTACAATAGGGAACCCACTGACTTTAACAGCACACAGTACAGGAGGCAAGTACTGTATACCACACACATGTCCTCCTTACTCATGGTGCAGCTGGAAAAAAAACTAAAAAAGTCCTAAGCATGATGGGAAAGACAACACAGCCACTCTCCTTAACCATTAAGAGAGTGGATTTTGTTGTCTTTCCCATAATGCTTAGCATTTTTTTAGTTTTTTCAGCTTTAGCTGGACAAACTATTGGTTATAACTATTGGTTATAATGGGTAAGACAACAAAACCCACTCTCTTAGTGGTTAAGGGGAGTGGCTGTGTTGTCTTTCCCATCATGCTTAGCGCTTTTTTAGTTTTTTTTCAGCTGCACCATGAGTAAGGAGGACATGTGTGTGGTATACTTGCCTCCTGTCCTGTGTGCTGTTAAAGTCAGTGGGTTCCCTATTGTAAGGCTTAAGAGTATCTTCATTAGGTTTAACTCATACCATGTTAAAAAGGGCAGTCACAGAATGTGATTGAACACAAGTGCTCTTTGAAGCTGGTATCGGAAAAATATCGGCAGGTTGGATCCGATATCCGATACTTAAATAATGTTGATATCGGATACCGATACGATACTGGATCGGATCTGTCCCATCCCTAATATATATATTTATATATACATGACCCTGTGTACATAATCTCATATTCATCACATGTACCACAGGCGGTGCAAATGACAATAAAGACTCTCTGACTCTCTGACTCTGATATATAAATATGCCCCCAAGGCCTCCTCCACGCCAACAGAATGGCCTCATATACATACCAATGGCTACAAAAATGCTAATTCAATGAGCCATTTGACTAACTCCCATGGGAACTATAGTTAGAATAGCCAAATGGCTCACATTTCAAAGATTCAAAGAGCTTTTATTAACATTGCACCAGTTTTCACCAATACAGCGTGAATATGTACGCACAGTCATCCTGAAGATGGGGTGAGTGTGTGAAGCTGCTGCTTATTCAGAACACATGACATGTTCTTCAGCACGGTCTCTCTCATCCGTGTCGGGATGAAGGTCAAAGGTGTGAAAAAAGGAAAGTACCATGAGGGTCATAGCGTTGGTATTAAAAAAAATGTATCACATTTTGTCTGCCAAGACACCGCATGACACAGTAAAAACTATACCAATAAGCACATTTAAGACAGTTACATGTTGCATGTTGAGACTGAGGCAGGGAGGTTTCTGTCCATGAGACATTCCAGATAGCGACAGTCTGACCAGCCGGCCTCCGATAACGCTCATAGAAAAGTTCTCCGGGGGGGGGGGGGTAGCAGACAAGACAAGAGAGCAGCTGTTTTGTCCACAGTACACAGCAAAATCTGTAGTGTTGTTTTTTCAATGTTAATAATTTTGAGTTAGTGGGTGTTGATTTTGGAGTTGTTTTAACACTTTTAGTGATCAAAAAGCTCTGCGAGCGTTGTCAATCAAGCGAGTTATAAGGTAACACCTGTGACTAAGTTAAATTCACTCCAGGTTGAGTTGATGACAACATCCGGTTCAGACGTGCCACGTGCGGTTTTTCCATTGCTCAGTTGGTGAATGGACGGAGAAGAGTGCAGAGAATTCAACTTGTGGATTTTTCGGCTTAAACAAGGTAAGAACATGAACTGAATATATTTACTTCTTCAAGATAATTGCTGAATGAATTTGTGATAAATGATATCGGGTGCAAAGCGACTGAATTGATGCTGGTTCATGCATGTAGCCACTAAGCTAGGCTAACTTAGTAGAAATGATATTGTGAATTATAGAAAACTAACCCTTTTTTTAATCAAAGATAAAACTGTCTAGCTACTGATTAAATTCGGTCCAGGTTAATACATTTTACCGGAGGAAAATCACATTTGTTGTGTCATTCGGTAGGCCTACCATAACTTGTTAGCTTAATGTTGGTGCTTGGTGGTGACAATTATTTATCCGGACAAATAACACTATACTTAGTTAAACGTTACGAGTAGAATGTAAAAATGCAGCGGACATCTTGTCACCTAGAGCCCTTTCTGCGATGCGTAAAATAGAATCCAGTGTAAAAACGTGGAATCTCGCAGAATTCGCTTATTTGACTGAGTTTCTGATGTATTTTGGATGCTCCCGCTGCACCTGCTGTGGTAACAGGTGCAGGGGTGAGCTCTGCTGTCTGCTCCCCTCCGGACACAGGAGGGGAGGGAAAAAGCTGCGTCCCTCGCTGCAAACAACTCGCTAAAAGCAATGTCCTCCAAAAATATAAAGCTAGGGTAAAGTTTACAACTTTGTGTGTGTGCGCGTGTGTGTGCGCGTGTGTGTGTGCACATGTGTGTGCGCGTGTGTGTACGCGTGTGTGTGCGCACGTGTGTGTGCGCGCGCGTGTGTGTGTGTGCGCGTGCACGTCATCTTCCATCATCATACCACTTTTATTTATGAAGCACTTTAAACGTCACAAGGCCAACTCAGCAAAATGGCTGCTGGATCAAATCCCAGCCTGGGACCTCATGGTGTTTACATGTTCTCCCTCTACATGAATGTTTTTTTTCTCAGTACTCCAGTTTTCTCACACAGATAAAAGACATGCACTTTAGATTCACTGGTGCACACTAGGTCTCAAACAATTACTTGATTTGTAAATGTTCTTTTGAACAAAATCATATTCAAGTCTAACTTAAACCCAGCAGTTAAAAATGGGCCAGTTTGTCATGATCTCCTGGGCCACTTTTTCTCCTCAGTCTGCTCCTGCCTCAGTGAACCACAATGGGGTCCATCTAAAAAAATAATTATTTGCACCTGATGAAGTTTAACTGCCACATTTCTCTCCTTTCTCTACAAGGTGCAGTCTAAAGAAGTGACAATGCTGCTAAAGGTGAAGTACCAGAATACCAAGAAGTAATCCGGTTACTGTCAGAGTCAACCTTTTTGGATTTTTTTGCCCAAGGTGAGTAGCCATCTCCAAAGTTGCCCTTAGAAAAACTAACATCAAGCATTTGTGCATTTAGGATGGCTATTTAGGTTTACAATTTGAGTATCACTTGGCCCCCCCACCAAAAAAACAAACAAACTGTATTGTATTTGTATTGAAATATTGTGTTAATGTCCTAAATTCAAAAGTAAAGCTATTCATAAATGCAAATCACTTACTGCACTTGAGATCAGCATTGTTTTATTTTTTTAATCTGTTTTCATAATTTTCTTTCTACAGTCAAATACAAATTTGGGCTTCCTGATGCTACTGAACTTGATGCTATTGATGAAACCAACACATTAGTTTGATGGACAGCTGAATCAAGACTTCCTTCTGCTGTTTGGAGTTGAAACAGCCTCCAAGATGCTTGAGAAGTGGGAGACAACTTTCAACTCAACGGTTATCAAAGAGGCCAAACAGCTGACTCGGTCAACTGAGCCGTGCAGACTTCTAAAAGCAGCTGAGAATCCAGAAGACGATGACACCAGTAAGCTAATAAACGTCACTGCATTTTATTGCTTTGTGCATTCTAATTTGATAATAATGGCTTGTTTCACCTCATTGTCCTCCTGATAGCCTGGGACAGTGACATGGCTTCTCTGCTGCTGCTCCTCCATCTCCTGCCACCCACAGCTGGACGAAAGGACCAAGATAAGCCCCAGTGATGCAGTGGAGAAAATGTTGCACTTTCACAAGGTATGCAGGACTTATTTTCATCCACCTAGCCAGTACTTTAGATGTATAAACCCAATTTAAAATAACTTGGAAAGGCATAGTCAAACAAAGAACTGAACATCTTTATGTTGACTACAATTCCAACAATAGTCCCTCAACAGTAAGGACTTTTTTGACTGAAACACACAGTTTGCCAGAAAACAACTAAACTTTTCTGGTGTATAGGCCCAAGTGAGCAGTTAAAAACTTGACATTTAAGGTTTTATCTTTCTGTTTTCAGTCATGCTGCAGCTTGGATGAACACCTTCAGAGAAGAGATGGTAGACAACCATACATCCTTGCTGTTGGTCGAACCAGGAACAGGATTGACACGTTCTACATTGTTGTGGACAAACAGCTCATCCCCTGCAAAGCCACTAGCTCATTGGGTGCATTTGATGAACTTTTTTAATCCCACTACGTGTTCAACCTGTCATACGATGATTACCTGGGCCAGTTCTTCATCTTCATCCAAACTACAGTCTACAATATTGATGTAGCAACAACAAATGAGTCTCCCAGAGTGCGTGAGTTTCATTCTCAAGTCTTCAACTAAAATACTAAAGTAAGAAACGTTCCTCTACTTTTTTAGTGACATTGGCCCTCATGCACGAAAATGTTCGTATTTTTATCCTAAATTTCTCCTACTTTTGTTCGTACGAAGCGTTCGTACGAACATGCCACGTCAGATCCAACAAAGTCTTCTATCGTCAGGAAATGTGTGTATATGAGCTGTGTAAATAATGATGAATCCCACCTGTTCTATTCACCTGCTCGTGCACGCGAGTGGTTATTTACATAATTCCCACCCCTCAAAACACCATATAAGGATATAGTTTCCTGCCACCGCGAGCAGGAAGTGTCCATTCATTCCGGCTTTTATGCGTCAGAAAACACACAAACGCGTTTGGCGAATTAAAATTGACTCGCCTTTGATCATAGTGTCAGCCCCGGATCTGAGCGCAGACCCACACAGAATACAGATGACATCAGTGAGCGCCCACAGTCAACAGGCAGTTTATATTAAAAATGACATGAAACAACTGAATAAGCTGGTTTCGCTTTTTTCTCCCCTGTCTCTGCAGCGGCGCTGTGTGTGTGTGTGTGTGTCGACAGTGGCACGGGGTGGGGGGGCCGTGCCGACAGTTGCGCGTGGCGTGGTTGCGCGGGGCGCGTTGCGTGGCACACGGTGGTCGACATGAGTTGCGCGGGGTGGGGGCGCGTGGCGTGGTTGCGCGGGCGCGTTGCGTGGCACACGGTGGTCGACATGAGTGGCGCGGGGTGGGGGCGCGTGGCGTGGTTGCGCGGGGGCGCGTTGCGTGGCACACGGTGGTCGACATGAGTGGCGCGGGGGGCCACGCGCGGGTGGCGCAAGGTGGTGGACGTGGGGGGGGGGGTGTTGAAGCCGCTTTAATTAAACCAATATGTGTGGTTGCATTTAATTGTTTTTAAACTCAAAATATTTTCTAAATAACGAAATATAAAGTTATTAGTGGAGAAAAGGCCGTCTGGATAACAGCAGACCGACTCCTCGTAAAATATACGACAGGTCTGGACCACACGTAAATTTTGTTCGTATCTGAAAAAAATCCTAGGATACGAAAACATTGTTGGATGCCACAAATGATCCTAAATCACTCGTACGCACAGTTTAAGAACAAATCTGTGCGTACGAACGGTTCGTGCATGAGGGCCGTTCGTGCCTGAAGGAAACCAAAACTGACTTTTTCTGCTGCTTTTGCTGCAGATTATGAACATTATTTTTTCTCCATCTTTTACATTTGACATGACTGTACTTCTTAAGCATTTGATAATGGAACATCATGAATCGTTCAAAAAGCTGTATCCTGGGAAAAACCTGATCCCAAAACATCCTTTTATGATACACTAATTGGACCACTAATACATATGTGGAGCATGAGATTTGAGGCAAAACACAGAATTTTATTTAAAAAAATACTCTTGAAAACCTCAAAAACATCACAAAATCTCGCGCAAAAAATCATCAAATGCCCATTGCATATCATTGGGAGAGATCACATCCAAAATGTTTGGACTATGGACCATTGAAATGTATTAATGTGGACAATGAAGACTATGGTGATTTGTTGGTTCGAGCTTTGCATGTTGAGTCTGTATCAAAAGACATTTACCGTATGCAACTAACTGGGTTACAATCAGTGGGACAGAGTACAGGGCAGGACTAATAATTTGCAGTGAAATTGAACATGAAATGCCTGTGTTTTTCAGAATAGAAAAAATATATGTTGTTGATGGAGTTATCTGGTTTCTTGCAAACAAGCTTGTCATTGACCATTTCAGTGAACATTTTCATGCTTACAAAGTATTTGAAAGTAATGACAAAGATGTTGTTAAAGCAGATGTCTCATGATTTATAAGCCATTTGACTTACAAAGTGCTTATGGTGGAGATGAGAGCCAATACTGTATATTGTGCCATTATTATTTTTTGTAATGGTTTCAGTTGTGCCTGATCTTGTGCCAATTCCAATGGTGCTGGGAAGTTTTTTAAATAAATAAAAAAATGGATGAAATGTATTTATTTACTTGCTCACTGCTGGTCAACACATTTGAACTATGATGTGACTTTAAAGTGTTTATGTATGGTAATGCCAGATGACTAAACTTTCAGATTTGGTGACTTGTATGTTTAGGCTAGTAAACCCAGAATCCACTTTTAATGTATTGCAAAACAAATCAGTGAATGTAAACACATAAGTGAAAGGACATAACACAATTTTAGTGTTGAAAATGCACTTTATTGTGTCATAAAATAGCACTATATAAAGTAAAAATTTAACACTTGGAGTGAAAAGGAATAACACAAATTTAGTGTTAAAAATGCACTTTATTGTGTCATAAAATAGCACTGTATAAAGTAAAAATTTAACACTTGAAGTGAAAAGGAATAACAAAATGTTGAGTTAAAAGTGCACTTTCTACAGTGTTATAAAATAACACCAATAGTGTCAAATATTTAACACTATTAAAGTGTTAAAGTGTTAAAAATTTTCAAAGTGTAATTTTAACTCAAAATCCGTGAGGATTATATAAACTCAGAAAAAGTGTTAAATTTAACACTGTGAGTTGAATTAACACTTCCATTTTTGCTGTGTAGAACACATCTCAGGAGAAATTAGATATCCAGCCTTTTTCAAGGCTGTTTCCAAGGGAGTCAGAAAAGAATTGACAAATATTTTCACTTCAGGCTCACGTTGTAATTTCTGCAACCTTCAGTCTGTAAGGGCGACTCTGTTCCAAGTGATCCAATTCGGGACTTTTTCCACTGATCCAAGATCTGACCTTAGATGTTGACCACAGCGTCCAGAGTCCCAATCCGAGGGTGATCTGTTCACCCTCTGGATAAGCTCGCAAACAGCTGATTGAGGTCACCGCGCAGACCAGACGTCGGGTGCTCCAGGCATTAAGTCCTGCTGAAGTCTCCCTCTTTTGTGATAGGCCAGTGCTCCACAAACGCCAAAAAGCAAAGCGCTACCATCGTAATCCAATATAATCCAGATTCTTCACCTCCACAGAGCACAACACAGAGAGCGAGATGCACACCATCCACACCCACAGGAATCCATGGCGTATCCTCTTCGTCACTCTGTGAGGGTGGACTGGCTCCCCTTGTGCCTTTTCTTCTGTAGAAATCTTGTTCATAGAATCGAATGCCCAAACCTCCAATCCATCTTAATTTGCATTCGAGGTGCTTTGCTGAGGAGTTGCAGGCAGCAGCAGGGGCAGGGCCGGCCCAAGCCTCCATCGGGCCCTAAGTGAAATTGGTTTGGGCCCTCTATTTCTGCTAATAATGTGGATTACTGCAATAAACAGTCAAATCAGATCATTCACCCACCTAACATAAACTCATTACAACTCGGACAGCCCTGTTTACATTATCCTATATGTATCATCCAGTAAAGGGGCGTCAAACTCATTTTTATTCTGGGCCACATCAAGATCATGAATGTCCTCAAAAGGTAGGACACGGCATAATGAATTGATAAAGCGACCTATTAACAAACTGATAAAATATAACTTTCTCTGCATTCAATGACTACTTCTAAAAATTAAATATTTTATGTTTGAGTAATTTGGCATTATAATCACAAAAACTGATTTGATTTGACTAATAAAGTAATACTGAATCACACAACTGTTATCTTGAAGTTCTTTCTCTGTGGAGTCACAGAAATGGTTATGGCGGGCTGGATTTGGCCCACGGACCTTGAGTTTGACACATGTGATCTTGTGGTACTAAAAGTAACAAAAGAAAGAAGAAAAAAAACCACCAGTATGCAATGTATTTTACAGCAAAAGTTTGTCTGGTTTATTACCTTTGGTTTTAAAGAACTGCAACAGTAATGTTCAGAAGTAATTTTTTGTGTAAGATGAACAACAAACAAAAGATAAAATAATTTAGATGCAAAAAATAAATTAAATTGTGCAAAAACAGACAAAATAAAATAAAATAAAATAATAAATATCAAGGAAATCCTTAATATAAGATAAGATAGAACTTTATTGATCCCGCAGGAAATTGTTGTGCCAGAGTACTTTAAATAATGTAAATTAACAATTACTTGAAACCACATAAAATGGTTTAAAAAAGAAATTTAAAGCTGAATAATTAGTTCTTAACTATGTAAATGTATGCAATAAATCGCAAAATCATATTGAAATCAATACCAAAAATTCCACTTAGGGGGCCCCCTAGTGGCCCCGGGGCCCTAAGCAGCCGCTTAGTTCGCTTATGCCTTGGGCCGGCCC
>JBBPBX010110264.1:0-10898 GCA_038048925.1 Garcialebias charrua | reverse complement strand
TCATTAAGCTAAATAAGAAAGAGGAATGATTATACCTCTGATTTTTTTTATTTTACGCAAAGCAAAAGCAATGTGTCATTTTAACTGCAGTAAACACATTTAAGTAAAAGTTGTCTGCCTGAAAAAAGTGGTATTAGACCTAACAAAGGAACAGGCTCTGATTATTTCAACTCGAGTTTGTCATCAACTCTAGTTAAAATACTGTCTGATCAACCTTGTAATGGATCAATAGTGAACAATATTTTAACTTTCTGACACCATTTTCAAAACTTGGACCTGAGTGTCGAATCATTTGGAGACATATCTTGTCTCCTAACATCCCATGAACTGACACATTTTAATATTACAGCAATAATTTATTGTTCAAGTTCAGACGAAGTTGGTTTTCAAAGTTTTTTGAGTCCAGTCTGACTCTTTCGGGAGAGAAAATCTGTCCTGCTGTACTGATTGAATAATCTTTCAATAAGGCCATGGGCGGCTCATATCTTCTGGCTGACTCTCCACAGTGGAACATATTTTGGGTATGTTGATTTGGGTGCACTCAGCTCAATGAAATTGATATTAGAATATACATACCGTATTTTCCGGTGTATAGGTTGCACCTTTTTGTGTTTTTTTCAAGGCCTGCGACCTATACTCAGGTGCGACCTATATATGGCTTGTTATCACTTTCGGTGAAACAAATTTTTAAATCCAGCTCATTTCACAATTACGTTCATTTATTAAGGAAAAGTTCAGCTCAGACATATATTTGCTATAATTTTTATCAAACAAATAATTGTTTTTAAGTGTTAATCTTCTTAAAAGCCTTGCTGTGCGCTCCTGTGGCAGACATTTGCAGCAGAGCTAAACGCGACCTATACACCGGTGCAACCTATCTAGGGATTTTTCCAATCTATTAGTGATAATTGGACAATGCGACCTATACACAGGTGCAACCTATACACCAGAAAATACTGTAATTGGTTCAGCTCTTCTTTAAGGTGGGTCTAATGTTGCCTGTCCACTTTGCAGTGATTCAATGGACCAACTCCCCTCTCACTATTGTCTAATTTCAAACTAACAAACAAATAAAATAAAAAACATAACGTGAATGTAAATTATAATGCAACACATTGTAGAAATGTAGTGTAGTAGAAAGTACAGATACTGAATGTACTGTAAAATGTAGTGGAGTAAAAGTCGAAAGTACCCACATTTAATAATAATAATACTAATAATGTCCTTTTCTGTCATCTATGTATGTTTCCCATACACAGACGAAATTCGTCTCTGCATTTAACCCAACCACCACCAGGTGGTGCAGTGAGCAGCCATAGAAAGCGCCCGGGGAGCTGGAGAATTAGGTGTGCACTCATAGACACCCCAAGGTGTGTAGTGGCCGGTGCGGAACCCGCATCCTTCGGGTCCCAAGTCGGAAGCCCTGCCACTACACCATCTACTTAATTAAATTACTAATACTTTGTACATGAAAAATGTACTTAAGTACAGTAACAAAGTACTACTTAGTTACATCCCACCACTGTTTAAAGGGATAGTTAAGTCATTTTGAAATGAAGGTTTGTGTTAGTACCATGTCCCTCCCCCCGACATCAGTCAGAGCACGAACTAATCATAACTAAATGACTGAACGTTGCCTCAAAATGACCCAACAAGCAGAGATGAAGTTAGTTTTGTTTGCTCCACAAAGTACCTTTTTTCTACATGAAATGTGTTGAAGCAGTTAATGCTAGATAATAAACATGATGATGAAAGGTGTTTATGAACCCCGTTTTATCGCAGCGGTGAGGTGAGGTTTGGAGGAGCAGCTGAAACATTCACAGACAACCCCTTTAGTTTTCCCTCCTCTGACTGTTCCTGTGTTTCATGCATTGTTCTCCTGTCGTTCCAGCTCCTTTTGTCTTGTCTGTTTCTAAATGTTGTTCTTTTTTTCTCGTTTTATTGCTCTCTCCTTATCTCCTCCTTCGTCTCCCGGCTGCGCTCTGTGATTTCTTTGCCGCTCTGGTTTTGTCTGCAGAATCTGTGTGATCTCTCTGCAACTTGTTTATAACTCCTAAATATTCCACTTCCCTCACTGACTTATTTTCCCAAAGTAACAGTGCAGAGAGAAATTTATTCTATTTCATGGTGTATGGCACACTTGTCTTTTATTTCCCTCTGGATGGATTTTTTATGGCTGTTCAGCTCTGTCAGATGTTGGATGGAGTTGGTTGGAAGGTAAAACAGAATACAGTTTCCCTCTGGTAATATATTACAGTTTTCACTTGTTCTGAATCGAGCTGCCACACTGCGAGTGTTCTTAGAGTTCATATTTGAGCACAAACATGTTTTTTCCTGTTGAATTAAAGTGATTGAATTGTTGATTGTTCCTGAGGCTAGCTGTGTGGGAACAATGGCTCCTGGCTTCTCAAATGTTCAGCGCTGCTTTCTATAATCAGATTCAGTAAAAATATTAATATGATCTTAATATTAATATTATTAAGGTAATCACAGACACAAACTGTGTGAGCCACATTTGATTTACTGAATGAGACTAAATTATGTCCCACCCATTTTCTGTATCCTGCTTCTTCTTTCCGTGTTGCAGGGAGCCTGTGGATAGGTCTCCTGTCCATCGCAGGGACGTCTCTGGTCCATTGCAGGAATACCTGAACAGGTCTTTTGTCCATTGCAGGGACACCTTGACATGTCTCTTGTCCATCACAGGAAAACTTGTAAAGCTATCTCTGGTCCATTGCAGGAATACCTGAACAGGTATCTTGTTCATTGCAGGGACACCTGGACATGTCTCTTGTCCATCGCAGGGACACCTAGACATGTCTCTTGTCCATCGCAGGGACACCTGGACATGTCTCTTGTCCATCACATGGAAACTTGTGCAAGTGTCTCCCATCCATCGCAGGGACACCTGGACATATATCTTGTCCATCACAGGAAAACTTGTAAAGGTGTCTCCAGTCCATCGCAGGGACACCTGGCCATGTCGCTTGTCCATCGCAGGGACACCTAGACATGTCTCTTGTCCATCGCAGGGACACCTGGACATGTCTCTTGTCCATCACATGGAAACTTGTGCAGGTGTCTCCCATCCATCGCAGGGACACCTGGACATGTCTCTTGTCCATCACAGGAAAACTTGTAAAGGTGTCTCCAGTCCATCGCAGGGACACCTGGACATGTCTCTTGTCCATCGCAGGGACACCTAGACATGTCTCTTGTCCATCGCAGGGACACCTGGACATGTCTCTTGTCCATCACATGGAAACTTGTGCAGGTGTCTCCCATCCATCGCAGGGACACCTGGACACATATCTTGTCCATCACAGGAAAAATTGTAAAGGTGTCTCCAGTCCATCGCAGGGACACCTGGCCATGTCGCTTGTCCATCGCAGGGACACCTGGACATGTCTCTTGTCCATCACAGGAAAACTTGTAAAGGTGTCTCCGGTCCATTGCAGGGACACCTGGACATATATCTTGTCCATCACAGGAAAACTTGTAAAGGTGTCTCCGGTCCATTGCAGGGACACCTGGACGTATATCTTGTCCATCACAGGAAAACTTGTAAAGGTGTCTCCGGTCCATTGCAGGGACACCTGGACATATATCTTGTCCATCACAGGAAAACTTGTAAAGGTGTCTCCGGTCCATTGCAGGGACACCTGGACATATATCTTGTCCATCACAGGAAAACTTGTAAAGGTGTCTCCGGTCCATTGCAGGGACACCTGGACGTATATCTTGTCCATCACAGGAAAACTTGTAAAGGTGTCTCCGGTCCATTGCAGGGACACCTGGACGTATATCTTGTCCATCACAGGAAAACTTGTAAAGCTGTCTCCGGTCCATTGCAGGGACACCTGGACATATCTCTTGTCCATCACAGGAAAACTTGTAAAGGTGTCTCCAGTCCATCGCAGGGCACCTGTCCATGTCTCTTGTTCATCGCATGCATTTTCAGATTACCTTTCAGAAGGACGTTCCTACTATGAACTTTAATGTTTCAAGGTCGATCAGACTTCACTGTAATGTGAATAAAATACAAACGCTTTTTTTCACCAGTGGACTCATGTCCAAAGACTTGTGTGGATTTCCTACTGAAACATAGTGTACGCTGACATCGATAA
Organism: Garcialebias charrua; assembly: GCA_038048925.1. Lineage (NCBI taxonomy): Eukaryota > Metazoa > Chordata > Actinopteri > Cyprinodontiformes > Rivulidae > Garcialebias > Garcialebias charrua. The sequence continues at coordinate 6,771 of JBBPBX010110264.1, read as the reverse complement.
AACAGAAATAAATCTAGAGATTCCCAAATAAATCCAGATGTATGAAACTGTGTGCACCCATGAATCCAAGCACACTTTCATTGTACATCCCAATCAACGTGGAATTAAGCACACGACTCTTCCTGTGACATGCCTCCATATAAATATGAAAATAGGTTTAAATATGCCCTGCACCTGAGGAATCTCCTCTCTGCATGATCAAAAAGCATGTCTACATGTGGGAAAAAGAGGAACTTTGCAGAATGTAAGTGTGAGATACTTCTAAATGAGGTAGAAGTAAAGACACTCTATTTGGCACCCTGTCCTCTGGCATTAGCACCAAGCACAAGAGGAGTGAGTCATTGACTAGTATATATACGGTGAAAACAGGATATGTTGGGGTGCACAGGCTCCATGCACATCAGGTGGATTATTACGACAATTAAATGAATTTACTCACCAAGAAGCTACTCATCCTGCACCGTGCCAGCTTGTAGTCTGTTCCCAGCGATGCTGTTCATTAGAATGAGTGAATCCTGCATTGAACCAGACCACCTCGCCACAATGTTGGTTAGTTGCTTTTGCACATCACATATATTTTTCACATTGATTAAATAAAATGCTTCCTGATAACAAACATATTCATCCTGTGATGGTGCTTTCATGGTAATGTATGTGCAGTCAATAGCTTCAATTACATTAGGAAAACTGGCAGTCGTTGTAAATTGCGCTTTAACGTTGGCCTGTTCACCTGCATCGTTGGGAATTTGATATACCTGGTTGACATACAGATAATTCCATCCCACACAGCTGGCATGCTCAGCTCAGCATCGACTGGCACAGTCCCGGTCGGTCTGCCACCTCCCTCTGGAGCTCCTGTTGCTGGGAACCCCAGTGTGGTCAGCAGCTGTATGTGTACAGACAGCACATGACTCCTGGCTGTGTCGCGTTCCAAGACCAGATGCAACTCCATCACAGTTTCAGTATGATTGTGCTTGTAAGCCTGAAACAGCTGATGAGCCAGTCGTCATCATGGGCCAGAAAATCCTCTCTGTCTCTATACGCTCTCTGTGTATTGCATCATTTGCATCCTCTAATAACGCTAAAGCCATTGCTGTTAAAGGCATTTTCTGCACCACTCTGTGCACACTTTTATATCCACTCATCTACTTTGTAGTTGCATACATGAGGACGCATTAATTGTTTATCCAGTGCATCCGGTGTGTTCAATATAGTTTTCACATCCTTACCAGTTTCCCAGTATCACCACATAAGTTTTGCCAATGGATCAATAACCATAGAACTTGTGTACGCCATCCATTAAGTTAGCGTGGGACTGCAAGCATTTCTATAGTCATTTCTTTCTTGATACATATTAAATTTTGTGTGAAAAAAGGCATACGCCATGTTTTTGACTGTATGTACCCTTTGTACTTGAGGCCCCTGGACAGGTCTCCGGTCCATCGTATAGGGACACATATATGGGGCATATAGAGACGAATAAGACAAACAACCTCTCTCTTACTCTCTCTAGAGGTACTGTTGAGTCTAATGTGCATGTTTTTGATCTTTTGGTGGATTCTTGAGTAACTGAAGAAAACTCATCTGTGCATGGGAGAACATAAACTCCACACAGAAAGGTCAGGAGTTGAACCTGTGGCCTTCTTGCTGTGAGGCGACAGCGTAAACCACTCCACCTTCTTCTCTGGGAAATGTATTTGAGCATCAGGTAAACAAACAGGGGTTGCTACGAAACTCTTGAGTGTTAAGCGTGTTCATCTTCAAATCCTGACTCCTTCCGTGTTTAGACATTTTAAAGCTGCAGCAGTCAGACAAAACAACAGGAATCAACCAAAACAAATTAGAGGAATTCATCCCAGCTAGCAGTGACATTACGAGGCCTCCAACTTTAAGAATTAAAAGTCTTCCATTCCTTAAAGGAATGCCTATTAGAAGAAATTTGGTTTGAATCTTGAAAATAACTTAAAGCATGATCAAATGTGATTTTGTGAGATCTCAGGCGATCTGGTACCTCTCAGAGTAAGTGTTGAGGATGACACTCAGCTACTCCAACACCAGGCGTTAGCTAAATATTTGTAAAACTGACTGAGCTGGAGCCTTTTTGTGCTGGCTAAAGTTGGTTAGCTTTGTCGGCCATCTTGAAGTAGATTGACTTCAAAAGTATTGTAAATCGGTTTTAAATCTACACTCAATGATTAACACCTAATGAGAAGTTCTTGAACATTAGATATTCAGATATTTTTCTAACAAACAGGATTAAGTACAACAGTTGATGCCAGTATTTAGCCAGAAGGTTACTCATTGCGTAGTGCTCATAGTAAGTTTTGTGAATGACTCTCGGCTACTCCTACACCAAACTTTATGTCAGTCCATATAAAACTGACTGAGCTTTAGCCATTTTTGTGTTGGCTAATTACTGCATAACTAAGGCGGCCATCTTGAATCATGCTCAAAAGGTAACAAGTTGTAGATGCACATTCAATGAATATTTTAGTTTGTTAAAATTCATTCAGTGCTTCATTAGAACATTAAACAGACAAATGAACACGTGCACACAGACACAGAGAGGAAAACATCATTACAGTATACACTTTTTGCTCTGTCTCTCTGGCAATAATGAATAATTAAAGATTTATTGTTGAGTGCATCCAACAGAACCGTCTTCAGACTCTACAGTCAGCATGAGGACAGGGAGACAGCCTCTCACACTTTATGATGTCTTCACCTCTTGAACCTGACTTCCATCAGACGTAGGACGCCCTCTCGTCTCCTTTTCTTTAAAGTTGCTATGTGTAACTTTCTGTTGTGCGCAGGACTTAGGAATATTTTCAGCAGGGAAAAGCATTCTGCTCCCTCCCCCTCAGAGCCATATAGGGGGAGCCACAGTCCGTGCTCTGCTGAACTTGAGTTCAGCTCCGCCTCCTGCTGCATGTCCGCTCGGAGCCGCTTCAATATTCTGTGTTTATATGTTAATAAAACGTTCTAAAAAATAAAATAAAACCATGAAGCACTGGTCCAGCAACACAAAAACACCCTGAAATCAGCAGAGCTTCACGCAGCCACGTTGGACATGATTTAATTCGCTCGTGACTTCCTCATTTCTGTCAGTGGAGGTCTGGAATGTCTGGAATGCTCCGCCTCCTCTACATGTCCCGTCTCAGCGCTGCGAAGTTCTGTGATTATATGTTAATAAAACGTTCTAAAAAATAAAATAAAACCATGAAGCACTGGTCCAGCAACACAAAAACACCCTGAAATCAGCAGAGCTTCACGCAGCCACGTTGGACATGAGTTTTTTTTCCGCTCGTGACAAATCCATTTCCTCATTCCTGTCAGTGAAGGATGAAGCGATCACTTGACTTTTGGCAAAAAAACAAAAGAAAAGTCCAGCTCTGGGATGAAGAAGGGATATTTAATACATTTGTGTCACATACAAAACAGTCCTGCATCGCTTTGCAATCCTTTGAATGAGAATGTGCGCGGCGCTGGGGCTGGGACAGGCGGGGGCGTGGGTTGGGGCGTGACAAACAACTCTGTTTTTATTGGCTGGTTACAAACTCTGTTTTTATTGGCTGGTTACAAACTCTGTTTTTTGGCTGGTTAAGGCGGGTCACTCTGTGTTTTTAGTGTTTTTATAAATGCTGATAGAGAAGCAAGGGGACTATAGTTTTTTTCAGAGATTACTTTGTCTAACATCAGTCTGTCAGTAGATAGTGACAGAGTGAAGAAATATGTTAAAAATATATTGTTAGAAAAGTTACAGACTGCACTACAAAGTTACATAGTGCAGCTTTAACTCAGTCTGTCCCGCTCCCACTCCACTTTCTCTGCATCATTACTTCTGTCGGCCTGTGTCGTCCATCTCTTTTCTTTTATCCCTCAGCGCCTGTGGTCGCTCTCAGCTGGTGACTGAGCCAAATCTGGGCTTTGTGAGCGTTTGAAACAGGAGGAGTGGGAAAGGGAGACGACTTTGGTGAGGAGGACAAGATGCAGCAGAACGTAAAGGGAGGAATAACGTGGGATGGAAAAAGGGAGAGAGAGCTGCACAGCGAGGAATCCGTTTGATATTGGTTTCCTGACCTTCCATCCACCTGCTATCTCTCTCATTTTCTCTCCACGGCCTCTTATCTGCCTCCATGTCTCGCTGAACTTTAATCTGTATCAGCAAAGGCTGGAGCCAATTATTTTCCTCAGGTGTCATGCTCTGTTTATTACAGCTGAATAATTACCAGCAGGTCCGGTGCATGACGAGTTTCATCAATAGAAAATTTGCTTAAAAATAATATTTTTTCCCTCAACACCGCTCTTGACATCCCTTTTCTAAACCATGTAATTTGAGATAAAACCCAGTGAAAATAATGTTACTCCTGGCAGTTCGACCTGCGGTTGAACCTCTGACAGATTGCTGCAATCCAAGTCTTTCATTTGATCAGCAGAGATCCCTCCTTCTTTTTTTTTTTTTCCCAGCGTGGCACTTTCTCACCACAAATGAACGACAGTAAAAAGATCAAACCCGGCGCCATGGAGCATGTGTGAAATGTGCACTTTGCGTGGCTTTATCCACCCCGATCTTGCTGATGTTTACAGTTGTATGTCTCTATGAGGTCCATTTGTGATGAGATAACTGTGTCTGCTGGTGAAGATTCTCAGTCATCCAGGACATGATAAAATCAAAAAACGTTCAATACAGAAACAACTGGACTTTATTTGTAACAGAAGACGTTTCGCTCTTCATCCGAGGAGCTTTTTATTTATAATGACAGCTTAGTCACAAGGCAGCAGCACAAGTAGACGTAAAACAGCAACAATAAAAGGACAAGACACACCAAAAATTGCATAAATTAACATATTTAAACATGCCATCCATCCATCCATCCATCCATCCATCCATCCATTCATTCATCCATCCATCCATGCTTCTATCCATTATCTTTTCTCGCTTATTCATTTACGGGTCACGGCGGTCACTGGTGTCCATATCCAGCTGTCACTGTGTGACTAACCCTAACCCTGGACAGGTCTCCAGTCATCACAGGGACACAGAGACAAATGAGACAACAACCATTAATTCACACCTAGAGACAATTAAGAGTTACCAATCAGTCTAACATGTATGCTTTTGATATGTGGGAGACAACCGGAGTACCCGGAGAAAGCCCACACATGCAAACTCCATCCAGAGACCATCACGGTGGGAGGCAACAACTCTACCAACTGAGCCACATGTCACCCCTTTGAGAAGGGCTGTGCGATATGACGATATATATCGTGGGGACGATGGAAACGTGTCTATCGTGCTACTTTCCTTCTATCGTCTCTATCGTGATAAATAAGAATAAAAAAATAACTGTTTGCGTTGCGACGCAAAGAAGCTTCATATTGTGGTTTTGCGAGATGACGGCGCTGCTTTGTGTTTGACGCACGCGCGGGTTTGCGACACATGCTTTACGTTGTTAAACTCGAGAGCGATGGAGACCCAGGGGCATGAAGCCGGTGTTCTCACCGGCAAGGAGAAACCGTTGCACAGGCAGCCCAAGAAGAACTTTTACCAAAAAGAGGGAGAAGCTCACCTTGTTAGCTTCCATTATTTTGCTCCGCTGAAACTCGGAGACAAAATGGGTCCAGAGGAAATGAACCCAGAGTCCAACCGAGTCCGAACTCGGGTCCAGTTAAATACAAAACAGACCAGAGACACAACAGAACCGGAATCAAACGCAACGTTTTCTCTTTTCTGTTTCTTGCCTTGTTTACTCCAGCTTCCAGAGCGGATTTCTTCTTCGTGGGTTTTATTAGCAGCCGTTGTTTTACCGCCACCTGCAGGAAAAATTTAGACCAAAGTAGAAATTCCTTTTCTACTTGAAAACTTCTCCCTTATTTTGTATTTTTTTAAGTGAAGTAAATATATTTAAGGATGTACTTAAACGCTGCAAACTCCCAAAAGCACAGTCCTTATACAAATATATTATTAGCTTATCATAAAACTTGAAACTCCTCTTGCACACGCAATTTAATTTTGTGCTATGTTTCTCAAATTGTTCTTTTTTATGCTGCCGTTTAGAACTTTATTAATAATTCTCTGCTTAGTTTAATTGTCTTTTCAACTGTTATTGTTTATGTGTATTGTATGCCTTGTTATACTGTTTGTGTTATTTTCTTTTTGATAAAAAAAAAACTTTGGTCCAAATTTTTCCTGTACACACACATCGTGTTGTATATATCGTGATATATATCGTTATCGTGATATAAAAAAGTCCATATCGTGATATATGATTTTTTCCATATCGCCCAGCACTACCTTTGAGAAGACTGCTGACTGATATTCCAATCTGACAAAGCTCAGATTTTATTTTATTTTTTTACTGATAACTCCACAGAATGTTGCTTCAATAAAATCAGCCAAGCTCGAGCAGGACCACTAAAAGTTTTCTCATTAGTTTTCTCATTTATGTGGCAACTGAGTGTGAAATAAATGTTACAAATGAAATCCAAAATGATCTAAAACAAGACATTGAAGATTTGGTGCAAACCTCCAAGAAATGAAAAGATAATTGTAAGAAATGTATCCATTACCTGTTAAAGAGTGCACACCTATTTTCCCCAGCTCCCCGGGCGCTGACCACGGCTGCTCACTGCACCACCGGGTGTTGGTTGGGTTAAATGCAGAGACCAATTTCGTCTGTCAAGTATGGGAAACATACACAGATGACAAAAATGTGATATTTATTTATTTAAAGCTCACAAAGAGTCAGGTGTGTGTGTGTGTGTGTGTGT
>JBBPBX010110263.1:0-10898 GCA_038048925.1 Garcialebias charrua | reverse complement strand
AACGTTTCATCTTTCATCAGAAAGACTTCCTCAGTCTGAGGTGCTGTATTCAGCTCAGTCTTGTAAATATCACCCTCTCACTGTGGAACAACCTGCCCCCCAACATTAGACAGGCCTCCTCCCTTCACATGTTCAAATCCCTGCTAAAAAAAATCATCTTTTCTCTATTATTTCAAACTGTGTGAGCTGACGTAGTGTATATTTTTTTTTACTGTGTTTTCATTTTAATATTGTTCTTATACATTTTTATTATACTTTTACCGCTGTTAATATCATAATTTTTACCATTGGTGTGTGATACTGTTCTGTACATTTTTAAACCTCTTTTGTGTTGTGTGTGTGAAGCACCTTGATAACAGTTTATCTGTTTTAACTGTGCTATATAAATAAAATAGACTTGACTTGACTCACAGTGGATCAACCAGTTTGTTGATGACAGCTGAAACCAGCTGCTCACATGAGCAAGGAGGACCATCAGCCTAACAATGGATCATTAGCACCCTGATGGTTGTTTGCTATTCACAGAGGGCTGAGTGATACTAGCAACAACAGCATTGTAAGAGGGGGACAGTTGAACCCGGAGGCCTCCACCTCTGTTTAATGATGGACGGTTTCTTTTCACAAAGATGACCTCCTTTACTCCTCTCTCAAACCATCGTTCCTCTCTATCAAGGATGTGAACATCTTCATCCCTGAAAGAGTTGGCCTATACAAACGTATTGTTCACTTGAAACATTTTCAAAATAATCATTTTATAAGTCTTTTTTGTAAACATATTATTTGTTTAGTGAAGTAAAGACACTATTTTTTATATAAAGCAAGTATTTCTTTATTCATTCAACCTTCATTTATGATATTGAAATCAAGAAATACCTTATTTTTTATCAAAAGTATTTATGTTTAATAAAGTCAAGAAAGACCATTATGTTTTTTGAATATTTTTAATTGGTAATTATTTTATTAAAACATTTAAATTTTTTATGTATTGTGACAGAGGGTTCTTGTTAGCAGCTGCTGAAAGTAACTAATACTAACTTAGTTACTTTCCAAATCAAGTAATCAGTAACTTAACTAAGTTACTTTTCCCAAGGACTAATCAGTAACTTAACTAAGTTACTTTTTCAATGTAACTATGCCATCACTGTGGGCCACTCTGCTCAAAATGCCCGGGCCGATTTTTTTGTCCCAGTCCAGCCCTGTTCACCCTCCAACCCTCTAGAGGGCGTCTCCTTCAGCTTTAAGGAGAGCTGACAAGGCGACCAGAAGAAGAACCAGTTTACTCTGTGGCTTTGACCAGAGGGTCTCGCAGTAAAATCACACAACACAGCGTTCTATTCACAGATCAGAGGGCAGGTTTCTCTAAAGCTGACCAACGCTTACTTTAACTTTCGACACACACAAAAAAAAACTTTCGACGGAACGCAGCGTTTTGCGCATGCGTCCGAATAAGGCAAAACTACGGCAAGCCGGACGAAGTTAGCATATAGCTTCAATACTTAGCACTCGAAGAAAAGACTTTAACACCACTTATGCACAGTTTTAAACTAAAAAAAGTTTAGATTAAATCTGACAACTCTAATTTAAAGCTGACCAACGCTTACTTTAACTTTCGACAACAACAAAAAAACTCGACGGAACGCAGCGTTTTGCGCATGCGTCCGAATATGGCAACACAAGCCGGACGAAGTTAGCTTGTAGCTTAGCACTCGAAGAAAATACTTTTAACATCACTTACGCACAGTTTTCAACACAAAAAAGTATCGATTAACTCTGACAACTTTGATTGTACACTTCAACACCACTTATGCACAGTTTTAAACTAAAAAAAGTAAAGATTAAATCGGACAACTGTGATTTTCTGCGGTTAGCCGGTAGAAGACAGATCTCTATCGTAGGCTAAATTTATATCGTTTATACCGTGTACCGGTTATACCGCGCATCCCTATTCTACATTAAAGCCGGTCTCACCACCGTGGGAACCACTGCTCTCACCTGGAGTCACTGGAGGTGACGCGCGGCTGCTTTGAAGTGCAGAACAGGAGCAGAGATGGGCAGTAACGACTTCAGCCTCTTCGTGGGAAGGTGGCCTTTCGTGCTATGGTGATCGGACGAGCAGAGTGACGTGAAGCGCGGAGTGGCTGCAGCTGCGCTGTTTTGGTGCTTGTTTTCCCGCTGCTGCTCCCTGCTGACCTGAAACAGGCTTGGACCATGCCTTTAATTTCAGGAGGATCTTCTGGCAGTTCACTCTACTATCCATCCATCCATCTATCCATCCATTTTCTTCCGCTTATCCGGGGTCGGGTCGCGGGGGTAGCAGCCTAAGTACTGCCTAAGAGTTCACTCTACTATTTGCTACAAATTATTTGTTTCTATTCGTTGATTCTGGGTCCAGCTTCTGTCCCCCATGGCCACATCCATTCTTATTCACAAGGGGGCTGGGGCCCCCTCAGCCCAATTCAAACTGTAGTTGGGCCTCCACAACGGATTTGTTTGCCCATTTAACTTGTGACGCTTTATAGTCTGAGACTTTTCTGCACCATTCATATTAGAGCTGTCATCGGGCCGGAAATCCACGGCCCTACCCTACCCGAGCCCTTAGTTTAATTACCCAAGCCCGAGGGAGCCCGCTGATTTCCTAGAAATCACCGCCCGACCCGACCCTACCCGATTAAAAAAAAAACAACAAAAAAAAAAAAAAACACTACGTTTATTTATTAAGCTTTTACTGCGTTCTCCCACTCAGCAAAAGAACTTGATGTTGTTCTTCTGTGTTTTGATGGAGGAGGTGTGAGCGCGCTGCTCGCAGTGACTTTTGAAGCTTCAGGAATGTCAGGAATGCGGCAACTTGTTCCGCCGCAGATGAGAGCAGTGTGCGGACGTGAGCGTGCACCTGACGCACGTCAGCTGGTGACATAATTTTGAGCTTGTTAAAGTTAGGCCACAGAAATAATGCAACTCTGTGCAAGTCGTGGATAATAATTTTGCGCTCCAGCACTTCTGCATGTCGCGCAGAAACACCTGCTGCGGAGAGTCTGTGTGTGAGGACTGGCAGTGTTGCTTCAGTTTCTCATTCCAGAGACAAACCAGGTTGGTGGGATATTTGTCACCCTCCAGTTCTCTCTGTGCACGGTAAAATGGTTCGAGAAATGTCACTAAAAAGTCCAGCATGTCGGGGGAGACGCTGTCCAGGCGCGCGCCGCGCGCCTGCTCTCTGGCTGAGTTTTCTGCGCTGCGGTTTTCACCATCTAAATTCACTCTATTAATTATTTCCTCATCAATAAACTTACTGCCTTATATTCTTTACAAGCAGATTAAAACAATTTTATATTGTGTGCATTTTTATTTAGTTTTGTTTGTGCTGTATGATTAAAAAAAACCACATCAAAGCCCGAGCCCGACCCGCGGCCCGCCAATCAAACGCAAAAATATGGCCCTACCCTACCCGAAGTCGGGTAGGGCTCGGGTAGGGTCGGGCTCGGGCAAAGAAACGACACCTCTAATTCATATTATTGCCATTATTTTCAGATCTCAGACTATCTGGAATCACTGAATCTTATTAACACATCTGGATCTGCCCATCACTTCAACTTTCACTGTTTTTAGGTTCTGAATGATCGTGTCTTCATTAATGTTTCTCATGGTTCAATTATGGGGGCAAAATGTCACACTGTTAACTCCTGTAATTACACATCAGTGACAAAGAAGTCAAGAAAATGTCTGATAATAATGTTATTGATCTCAGGGATTCAGCCCCCCCCCCACTAACTATAGTACACCAAATGACTAAAAATAAGTCTGGTCTTCGTTTCCTGCATGTAAACACTCGTAGCCTTCTAAAAAAACTTGATTACTTGAAAATTCAGGTCAGTTCTTCTGGGGCAGATGTGATCTTCATCTCTGAAACTTGGCTCAACAAATCTGTTCTGAATAATGATCTGGTCAGTGTTGCCAGGTGAGAAATGTAGGATTATCGTACTAGAGCCCCAAAATTATCGTATTTTGAGGGAAATTATCGTACACCTGTCAAAACTTTACTGATATCACTAATAAAAACATCCCTAATTGTAAATTTAATATTAATTTTATTTATTTATTTTTGTTAATGCATTCTTTCGGTTTCATACCTTGGACATCCCATAAAGACATGTTGAACCGTTTCAGGGAGCTTGCTGGTGCACATGTCACAAAAAAGTCCTGTTGCAAGCTTTCCAATTATTTTAAGAGATTTATTAAGGTCTGTGTGTCCTGTTCTAATGCGAGTAAGTTCCTGTTTCTTCCTGCTTTCCTTGTATATCCTACCTTTTTTGTTGTGTAAATGTCTTCCTGTATCAGTAATGTCCCAGGTTTCCTGCCATATTTTCTTAATATATTTCTTAATTATCATTTAACATTTAACTTTATATAAATGTTCTCTCATTTTCATCACTTCTTCTTCCAGACCGGTGTCACACGAGACACGGCTCTGCTTTTTCTTCTTTTCTAACTCATGGGGCGGGCGCAGCGGGCTATAGAGCTTTGGAGCACACGTCACTGTGTGGGCGGGTGTCGGGGGCGTGTCGGGGCGTTCCGGTCTCGACCGCCATGTTTGTTGTCTTCAGAAAAAATAAAAGAAATTCAGGAGATTTCTTGCGTCACGGTTCTGAAAAGCAGGCAAAATAAAGTGGACTGTATCCTAATAAGCTTCTCCCAGGTGAGAAAAAAAAACTACATGGAAAAAATCGGTATAATTGGAAATGTTGCCCGTTTGAAATAAATAAATAAATGGAGCAGAGACCCGGAGTAATACTTACCTCCACTGACATTCCCTTCCCAGTCATTTTAGCAGACCTGGTCTGTGTCAGTGTTTACACCACAAATAATTTTTATAATTACAAATCACTGGGAGAGCTGGTCCAATCTATGAACAGCTGGGTAGATGATTTGGACATTTTTAAAGCCCCCAGATTGTAAATACGTTGAAGGTACGTTGTTTTTGGCTCCTTAATTGTACATAAATTATTAATTTACATTTCTTTCAGAATCAAACAACCTTCTGTATGCTAGGAGTATTAAAAACTGAGAACACTTGATTTTTAAAGTATGTTTTTTAACTAAATTACAAAGGTCCAAGTTGAAAATTACCTTATTTTTAATGACTTGAGCATGTCTAATAACATGTAGACTTCAAATCTTGATTAGATTACTATAATCACTATATACAGTATATGTATTAAGATGCATATATATACTGTATATTATAGATTGTCTTTTCATTCACCATTTTAATTGTGTTCACAGGTTCTGCTCTGACTCTGAGCCACCAGAACACCGTGGGTCATGCTGAGTAACAGTGTGTCTACACACAGAAATAAAATGGTGTGTGAATCATCAAAACACCTACATTAAAATACAGCTAGCAGTAAAAAAAATCTTAAAGTTAAAGCATGTGGTTTCATCATAAACACCAACTCCTGAACTTGGAGCATCTTCTGATGGACTCAGTGTGATCGCTGCTGCCTGGAGAAAGTTCCCTCACAGATACAAGACATGCAGCATCCAGCAGCTGGAGGCAGGAGATGAAGTTCACCTGCAGAAGCATCACCCACTCTGCACAGGTGCATAATCAAACCACTGTGACCTTGTGTGGACCACACAGACATGGCTGGACGTCTACAGAAAGCATGAAGCTTCCTAAAGATATTTCTCAGAGCTTGTACTTCAAGGGAGACATAATTATGTAAAACATGCTGTTGACTTATATTTGCACATTTTTGTGTGTTTTCTATAAAATGTATTAACTCACACGTTCATCACATTTACTGGAAATGTTTAATTACATCAAATGTTTACTTCAAAATGGATCTGTTTCATTTCAAATTCAAACAATGACAACAATACGGCAAAGCAATGAAGTCCTGTATAGTACCTGACTTTTTTTGTGTCACCCCTAAGAAATTCTTTGTCTAGCTGTTTTTTATTCAGCTCTGACCTGAGCTCCCTGTTTTCCTGTAAGAGACGATTAATTTCTGCTCTTCTTTGTTCGCACAACTGACATTCTGTTTGCAGACTCCACAACTTGCTCATGCTCCTCTCCAGCAGCCTACACAAGCTGTGTGTGCTCATCTTCTGCTGCCACTACCACTGGTTGTTGCACATCTTCTGCTGCCACTACCACTGGTTGTTGCACATCTTCTGCTGCCACCACCACTGGTTGTTGCACATCTTCTGCTGCCACCACCACTGGTTGTTGCACATCTTCTGCTGCCACCACCACTGGTTGTTGCACATCTTCTGCTGCCACCACCACTGGTTGTTGCACATCTTCTGCTGCCACCACCACTGGTTGTTGCACATCTTCTGCTGCCACCACCACTGGTTGTTGCACATCTTCTGCTGCCACCACCACTGGTTGTTGCACATCTTCTGCTGCCACCACCACTGGTTGTTGCACATCTCCTGCTGCCACCACCACTGGTTGTTGCACATCTCCTGCTGCCACCACCACTGGTTGTTGCACATCTCCTGCAGCCTCCACTGCTTGTTGATTTTGCCTTTCCATCACTTCCTTCATCTTCCCCTTGTTTTCTGCTGTAACGTCTCTTTAATGGACGAGCATGTCGGTCTGATGTTGACACTTTCACCTCGGAGTGTCCCAAGTGCAGTGTTGGAGCCCAGTCAGGATGTGACTCATCCATCTCATAAGAAGATTTGCCTTGAAGAGAACGCAGATCAGTAATATAATTATTGCCAGAAAACATTACTGTCATCCATCTAGTATATTATTTTTTTAGTTGAAATTACTGAAGTTCCATTGGTAGATTACCTTATTTTAATGGTGATGTATAAATGTCATAACAATGTACTACCCTTAAATATTCAGACACATTTTGTTAAAAGATGAAGCGCTTTAATGTGTAATATGTTGAAATTTGAAAATTGAGATGAGTTACTCATTTTTTGTTACTTATAGATTATTCTTTGAATAGATTGTTTGGAAAAGGGGCAGATATAATAAGATAGTTTCTTCTTTCTGCTGCCTTTCATTTTATATTTTCTTTTTTTTGTCTTTGTTGGGTATTTATTTTGATAAAATGAATAAAGAAATAAATTAATAATAAAAAACAATATGCTACAGTCAATGTGACAACACAATCAACTTTAAACAGTTTATTTTAAAATAACACAGATGTCCGACCTAAACTTGGTTGACCCACTATGCACTGAACTCGACCAAAACATGATACACCTTGACAAAATGGCACAACTCCAGTAAACTGATTTAAAATACTCACCTGAATGGAAATGTCTGGAACAAACAAGCATGTATCTTGTGATGTTGGAGAACGTTACATCAGGACGTCTCACTGCTGATATCCATGCCTCCTTTTTGTTATGGCCGACACAAGCTCGCCCTCGCGTTGTTTCCAGGTAGGGAAACTATAAAACGAGAGTCCGTTTTCTATTTTTTTACCTTTTCTGTCGTGTGAACGGACATTGCATCCTATTACACAGCAATTTAGGACCATTGCTAAGCTGTTGAAACCTGATTCGAACAAAATACGAGCAAGACAGGAAAAATGGCGGATCGACAAAAAACTACAAAAAAAACTACCCACAATGCTGTGCGCGGTGGACCAGTGACGTCACGCTCCAAAGCTCTATTCAGCCAATCATGGCCGTTGTTCTGAGGCAAACGCACGCACGTCACTCTTTAGGTCACATTTAGAAAAGCACGATTGGCTGGAATTTTAAGATGCATTCAGGGTTCACAAAAAAACTCAGACAGACCGTTGCGGCAGGCTGATGGAAACCGATCACAACTACACATTCAAGGAACGGTCAAATTATCGTATTTTTGGCCTTTTTCGGGATTATTGATCGTACATCGTACAGAGGGCAAAATTATCGTACAAATACGATAATTATCGTACACCTGGCAACACTGGATTTGGTAATCAATGGGTTTAAGATCTATCAATGTGATAGTGAAAAAAGGGGGGGGTGGAGTCGCTATCTACATCAGAGATTCTTTGGCTGCCAGTATTGCGTCTAAAAAAACAATCCCAAACCAGTTTGAGGCTTTAGATGTGAACATCCCTTTGAAAGGAGGTCAGATCTTATCTGTAGTGGACTGTTATCATCCCCCCTCCGCAACACCCGAGGCTCTGTCCTCCCTGACAGAATTCATAGGAAATTTAAAATACAATGAAATTTTGGTGGCAGGAGATTTCAACATTGACTGGGATAAGTCGACCCCCCTCTGTGATAAATTCAAGGAATGTTGCCTATCTCTCAATCTAACCCAACTCTGGCCCTGTTTACACGGACACTGTGTGGGGGAAACGGATGTTTTGGGTATGTTAATTAGGTGAAAAGTTTTGCATTGACACGGTCGAATTCTGTGGATACGACTCTCCCCCTCCACCCCCCGTCCTCATGATTTCATTGTAGTTACCATGCTGGGCCATTAGATGGCGCTGTGATTTTTGGAACCTTCACTACTGCGCATGCGCTGCCTGAGGTAAACAGACCAGCTGCTTTGTCTGTTTTCCTCTCTGGCTAAAATCAGCTAACTACAAGTTGTTGTCAACAAGTTAACAACAAGTTAAAGCTGGAATTTGGATAAGAGTCAACAGATTTGAGTCAGTGGGACCCGCTTCATCTAACAAGCTGCACACCACACTGAGCCTGTGGACCAGAACCAGAACCGCTGAGTGGACTGTGGACCAGAACCGCTGAGTGGACTGTGGACCAGAACCGGACTTTCCAGCGTGATAAACAGCTGACTTACAGCAGGTAAATCAACGTTCTTAATATAATGTTTGCTTGTGTTTACTTTGATCACACAACAACTGAGTTTTTATTTATTTATTTATTTCTGCCAGGTGGAGAAGCTGTCGCTCCAGCAGGCAGACGGTTCGGCGGTTCTGATGGGTCCAGATGAACACACAGCACGAGTCCAGTTCATTAACATAGTTACAGTTCGGTTCACGTGTTTTAATAGTGTGTTCAGTTTAATTCTCAGTGTTTGTGTTACGTAAAGTTTGTGGTGCTGAATAAATAAATAAATAAAAAATAAACCTGGTGTCTTCATTTTCACAGCACGTTACGCACTGTTTAAAAAATGTAACGAGTCCAGATAGATACTGTAGTTCAGATAAATTTACATCTCCCACGCCAACATAAATACTGTTTATTATTGTTAAACTGTTATATTTTGCAACGTGACACGTGAAATGTCACTGTCCGCGCGTGCGGGCTGCGCGCATGTGGTTGATAACAAAAGCTCCACGGGAGATGTTTACATTATCAGCGGGGGGTCAGCGAAAAACTTCCACCTTGAGAGCAGGGTCAGGAAAGTATCGGTGTCATCGAGGGGGGCCAGCAGCGTCGTGTAGGCGATAAGCAAAGTCGCAAAGAAAAAGTAGCGGTTACACTCAAAATACGCGCCGTGTAAACTGGCCCTAACTCTCCCACTAGACCAAACAAAAATTGTCCTGAAGAATTTTCCATCTTAGATCTGTTTCTAACAAATATGCCTCACAAATTCCCTGGTACAGGTGTATTTGCTAACATTCTAAGTGATCACTGTGTGATAACAGCTCTTAGCACGATTAAACTTCCTCCTTCTAAGCCCAGAATAATTCAAAAAAGGGATTTGAAACATTTTTGTGAACAGTCATTCCTCTGGGATCTATCCCACTTTGATTGGCAACGTATTCTATTAATCAATGACGTGAACACCGCTTGGAACTATTTTCATAATAGTTTCATTTACTTTTGCCCTTTATCCACAGGGCCTGTTCGCGCTCGTTCGGTCTCCTTCGTAACTAGTTAACAACTAGTTATGGAGTGTACCCACAGGGCCTGTTCACGTGAAACCAGACCTATTTTGGGACCTTCTTGACTGGGGTACATAGGTCTAGTTCTTGTAGGGTCCAGTTATGACATCAGCACAGTGTGGTCACTGATTGGTCAGGGGGCGTATTCCTAGGTCTGAGGTCGGAGATTCAGTCTTCCAGGAAATGCAAACTGCCATCCCGTCAAAATCGAGAACAACAAGTCGGAGGAGCATATTTTTTAGAATTAACACAGGCTAATAATTATGTCACAACCGTGGTCAAACGCGGAGGTTCAGGCTTTTCTGTATTTGCTGGCCGATGAAAATAGTCAGAGGGAGCTGGATGGAGTGACGTGCAATGAAAAGATTTTTCAAGAGGTGTCTGCGCAGGTGAGTGTTTTCTAACTTTAAACATATTTCCAGTGAGTCATGCAACTGTTTCTTAGCTTTTTTGGACTGCGAAAAGACAGTTTCAGAGACTGGCTTCAGGCAACAGCCGAGAGGCTTTTAGGAAAAAAGAAAAATATATATATGGCGGAACGGCTCGTTTCTCTGTAATTTAACAAGAAAATCACATAAACAATTATTTGTTAGCTCGAAATTATAGCAGAGGTGTGTCTCAGTCTATCCATCCATCCATCCATCCATTTTCTTCCGCTTATCCGGGGTCGGGTCGCGGGGGTAGCAGCCTAAGTAGGGAGGCCCAGACTTCCCTCTCCCCAGCCACTTGGAGCAGCTCCTCTGGGGGAATCCCAAGGCGTTCCCAGGCCAGCCGAGAAACATAGTCCCTCCAGCGTGTCCTGGGTCTTCCTCTGGGTCTCCTCCCGGTGGGACATGCCCGGAACACCTCACCAGGGAGGCGTCCAGGAGGCATCCTAACCAGATGCCCGAGCCACCTCAACTGGCTCCTCTCGATGTGGAGAAGCAGCGGCTCTACTCCGAGTCCCTCCCGGATGACTGAGCTTCTCACCCTATCTCTAAGGGAGAGTCCAGACACCCTGCGGAGAAAACTCATTTCAGCCGCTTGTATCCGAGATCTCGTTCTTTCGGTCATAACCCAGAGCTCATGACCATAGAT
>JBBPBX010110262.1:0-10898 GCA_038048925.1 Garcialebias charrua | reverse complement strand
GTTTACCACTTTCAACTTTGAGTCATGTTGATGTAACTGTTTAAAAATGTGGCAACTTCATAAAATATGTTCAGGTTGCAATGTGCAACAAAGCCTGTGTTAGTGGTGGGTTAATGTTAAAATGCATAACATTCAGACTCATTATTTTATTGTGGATTAAATAAAGAGAATGCTCCACTCAGTTACTGTATTTTAACATTTACCAGGATGTTTAATTCTTCAAAGAGTAAATAAATAAATAAATAAATAAATCAGATTGCAACAAGTTTTTCCCAGCTCATTTTGCATTTCAAGTCTTAATGGCAACCTATCCATCCATCATAATAATAATACTGTAATAATAATAATAATGTCACATTTTTGTCATCTGTGTATGTTTCCATACAAGACGAAATTTGACTCTGCATTTAACCCAATCACCACCAGGTGGGGCAATGGGCAGCTATAGAAAGCGCGCCGGGGAGCAATTGGGATGAGATGTGCTGCTCAAACACACCACAAGTTATGCTGTGACTGGGGTTCGAACCTGGGTCCTTCGGGTCCCCAAGTCGGTTCCCCTGCCACTACACCATCTTGGCCCCTCATCATCATGCTAGCTATAGCAGAACCAGGAACAGGACAAGCAGCCATCTGCTTTGATGGGCTGGGTTTGGTAGGAACAGATACACAATGGCAGGTCAAGAATCACTTAAGATAAAAATAGTATCAAATGAAAACGATTTAATTTTAACAATTTGTTTAAGGAAATGAGGTCAATTTGTCATCTAGTAGTCTAAGCTTAAGGCAGCACAACAAGTCAACCCTAACTATAGGATTTATCAAAAAGCAAAGTCTTAAGCCCAATCTTCAAACTGGACAATGTGTCAGCCTCATGGACAGAAACTGGAAGTTGGTTCCACAAGAGAGGAGCCTGATAACTGAAAGATCTTCTTTCTCATACTTTTTGGAAACACTAGGAACCACAAGTAAACCTGCAGTCTGAGAGCAAAGTGCTCTGTTAGGAAAATATGGAACAATAAGATCTGTAATATAAGATGGAGCTAGGTTGTTGAGAGCTTTGTAGGTCAGAAGTAGGATTTTGAATTCTGTTCTGGATTTGACAGGGAGCCACTGGAGAGAAGCTAAAACTGGAGAGATTTGATCTCTCCTACTAACTCCAGTTGACTCTGGCAGCAGCATTTTGGATCAAAGATGTTTTAAAGAAGTATTTGGACACCCAGATATCAAACCTAATATCTAAATAACATTTGAATTAATCAATATAGACTGTTGGAGATTGAAAATGTTTTAATTACCAGTACATTTTAGCTGGGTTTCAAGTAAATATTAGCTCATGGGTTCTATTACATATAAACTCTAATTTCCATTTATAAAACTATGTATAACAAAACATCTATAACGTTTCACACTTAAAGAAACTGGTTCAGATGACATAATTTAACCTTTTTTATTGTTATCTATAACATTACTTTTCATTAATTTTTCATAAAAACGTACGTAAAAACAGTTAGATTTACTCATTTAATCATGGAATGATGTGTGTATTTAGTTTGAACCTAAAATAAATAAATAAATAAACAATGGGAATTATTTTCTTTAAATTTATTTTGAGCCCCCCAAAAACTTGCTGAAACAATGTAATTACCCCCCCCCTCCCCTTTTTTTTAAGAGTACGATTTACCAAACACTGGCTTGAAAATGAAAGGAGATAAAAGAAACGAGAGCATGAATAAATTTGTGTAACTTTAGGTCCATGTGCAACTAGATTTTGTTCCAAATCATTTTAAGATAAACATCTGCAGGGTGCATGCTTACCTGGAAAACAGTCACTATAGCCCACAGAAGAGAGTCAAAGTTTTTTCTGTCTGGCAGGGTGTCTCCATCTCGCTCTGAGCCAAACTTACAACCAAACAAATGCATCCCCAGGATACTGGAATGAGAAGAGTGAGTGAAGGGAGAGATGGGAAGAAACAAACAGCAAAAGGCTGAATGAATGATTAAATCAAACTACCGTATTTTCCGGTGTATACGTCGCACCTTTTAATGGTTTTTTCAAGGCCTGCGACCTATACACAGGTGCGACCTATATATGGCTTGTTATCACTTTTGGTGAAACAAATTTTAAAATCCAGCTCATTTCACAATTACGTTCATTTATTAAGGAAAAGTTCAGCTCAGACACATATTTGCTATAATTTTTATCAAACAAATAATTGTTTTTAAGTGTTATCTTCTTAAAAGCCTTGCTGTGCGCTCCTGTTGCAGATATTTGCAGCAGAGCTAAACGTAGGTGCGACCTATACACCAGTGCGACCTATCTAGGGATTTTTCCAATCTATTGGTGATAATTGGATGGTGCGACCTATACACAGGTGCGACCTATACACCAGAAAATACTGTAAGTTATTAAATTCAGGACAATTAAATTAATACATTTGCTAAGTAGACTTGATTTAAGTGGATCTAACTGATAATATTCTATGTACTGCTGCCTGCTATGTGTTCTTGACTCCCAGCCAGTCATTCTCCCTAAACCAGCTCTCTGATTTCTGGTTCTTTGAACACACTGCCCTGCATAGTTTAGATGTGTTAGTGTCCTTACATCTCAATCAAATTATGACATTAGCTCTCAGCATGTCATCAAGGACAGCAGAAGGCAGTTAACCCATTAAGTTGGGCCAGGTGCATATTTATCAAATAAAAACATTGGGACACATGTCTTTATTATTATTATCTGTTTGCCTTAAAAGGTGTTCTATAAAATATACATGTGTAACTTTGAATAATAAAATCTACAATCTGTGTATGTAACAGTTTGGGATTTTTGTGGTCTGTAATCATCTCAGATGCTCTTACTCACAAATCAACCTTATCCACAAATGAAAGCTTCAATTTTCTCACTTTCTTTAAGATGCTTGTATGTAAAAGTGTTTTTTCTTGTTTCAGCCCTGGTTTTGTCACATTCTACCTGTCTTCTTATTAAGTCTGTGTTGCACATGCCTGCTATCTTTGGTCCTCAACGCAAACATGTAATTATAAAAATAAGGTTATGACCAGTGATCATGTATGTATATGTCAGCATGAAAAGAGGCTTGCCAGTTATATTATCAAATTTGAACATTATACATGTATTAGAATAGAAATGTCAACACGAATAGTAATGGAGTGCTTCCAGTGTGACTGTCAACGATGCCCCATGCTGTTGTTTTTCTTTTGCCTGCTTACTTTTACAAAGTTATCCAGAGAAGCTAATTGGTATAAAAAAAAGAATGGTATTTGTTCTATGCCAGATGACCCACCTGCTGCAACCTGGAGACTAGCCTCAGACTTACAATACCATGGCACTGACAATCACGCTATACACTACCCTCTGTCAATGGCACCCATGTCCTCTGTTAAATTGATGACAAAACTGTAATTTTTACTACTTTGGAATTTAACAGGGTTGCTCAAGTATGGATGGTTTCTGTGGGCCCACCACATGCAGGAGGAGCCACATGAGTCAGGTGCATGACACCATGGGACATGGCCCAAGACATGGGCCTTGACACTCTGATCCTGGCTTACCAAAGCTGGCTCTTGGTACATGGAATGTAACTTCTCTGGCAGGAAAGGAGCTTGAGTTTGTGGGTGAAGTTGAAAGATACCGACTAGAAATAGTTGGGCTCACACAGCATGGGCTTCAGAACCAATCTCCTTGAGAGGAGATGGACCTTATTCTACTCTGGAATTGCCCATGGTGAGAGGTGCTGGGCTAGTGTGTCTACTCTTAGCCCCTGACTAGGTGTCTGTGTGTTGGAGTTTTCCCCCGTATATCAAAGGGGAGTTTCCTGCATTGGTGGGGAACAGGCTCTGACGGTTGTTTGTGACTACCCACCGAATGGCAGTTCAGAATATCCAGCCTTCTTGGAGTGCTTAGCAAGATGCTGGAAGATGGTCCTGTAGGGGACTCCTTTTATTCTGCAAAGTCCACGTGGATAATGACAGTGTGACCTGCAGGGGTATGGCTGGGAGGAATGCCCTTTCTGATCTGAACCAAAGTAGCATTCTCTTGTTGGACTTCTGTTCTAGTCATAGTTTGTCCATCACAAACATGTTCAACCAATTTGTTTTAGACATTTAGGTGAAGAGAGGAGCTGAACTGTCAACTGAGACTGCATTGCTGAGAGTTACAAATGATGTCCTTATGGCTGGCGACGCTGGTTCTCCTTCCATCCTTGTCCTCCTTGACCTCACTGCTGCCTTTGACACTGTGGACGTTTTCATGTGGAGTTTGGTCTCTGTGACACTGTCCTGGACTGGTTCAGATCTTTCCTCTCCAATAGGCTGGAATGTGTTAGTCTTGGCAACGCCACGTCCCAGACAGTCTGTGTCTCCTGTGGTGTCCCTCAGGGGTCAGTTCTGGGGCCCCTGCTGTTTTCCCTTTACATGCTGCCTTTAGGTCAAATTATTAATCAGTTCAACATTTCTTTTCACTGTTATGCCGACGATACACAGCTTTACATCAGGACTGGAGCATCCTCATCTTCCACCTTGTCATCTCCATCTTCACTCACTGCCCTCTCTGCCTGCCTGGAGGCAATTAGGGCATGGATGAATCAGAACTTTCTTCAATTAAACTGCTCCAAGACTGAGGCCATACTGATTGGCACCCCTCACCAGGTACAAACATCTACTATAACAACAATTTCCTTTTCTGGACAAGACATCCCCCTCTCCACCTCTGTTACAAATCTTGGAATAAAAATGGACTCTCATCTTACATTTGAAAATCACATTAAGCTTCTGTTTAAAACCTGCTTCTTCCATCTTCGAAACATCTCCAGACTTCGCCCATCCCTAACTTTTTCTGATGCTGAGAAGCTCGTCCATGCTTTTGTCTCCTCCAGGCTCGACTACTGCAACTCCCTGTTTATTGGAATCCCTGGTAAATACCTTCAGAAGCTTCAATATATTCAAAACAGTGCAGCAAGGATTTTGTTGAGAGTTCGTAAATTTGAACATATTACGCCCATTCTCCATAACCTTCATTGGCTTCCTGTCGCCTACAGAATTCAGTACAAAACTGCTCTCATTACACATCAATGCTTACACGGAACTTCACCAGATTATCTAAAGGACATTCTTGTTCCATATTCATCCACCCGGTCTCTGCGGTCACAGAACAGTAATCTCCTTCACATTCCGAGAACCAAATTAAGGACCATGGGAGACCGGGCTTTCAGTGTGGCTGCCCCCCGCCTGTGGAACTCTCTTCCTGACTGCCTGAGAGCTCCACAGTCACTGGTTGACTTTAAGAGCGGCTTGAAGACCTTTCTTTTTAAGCGAGCCTACTCTGCCTCCTCATGATTCTATCTTTGATCTTAGTTGATACTGTTATTGATTTTACTTGTTTTATCACTTGTTTTATTGACGTTTAATTTTGTTGCACTTTGTAGCACTTTGAGATTTTCATTAATGAAAAGTGCGTTATAAATTAAATTCATTATTATTGTTATTATTATTATTATTATTATTATTATTATTATTATTATTATTAAGTGATCATCACCTGGTAGTGAGATGGATCAGATGGTGGGGGAAGATGCCAGACAGACCCAATAAGACCAAAACTTGTAGTGAGGGTTTGCTGGAAATGGCCTGGTAGAAGAACCTATAATAAATATCTAAAAAAGCTAAGTCTGGTCCTAGGTAGATTTTTCTACCTGGATTATTGAGCATGCATCAGGGTATAATAAATATATTTTACTCACAACTTCGGGAGAGCATTAATCACATCCTAGCTGAGATGGGGGGCATTGAGTCTGAGTGGGCCATGTTCCATTCCTCAATTTTTGAGGTGACTGTCTTAAGTTATAGAAGCAAGATTATTGGTGCTTCTTGCAGTGACCATCCTCAAACATGTTGGTGGACACCCCAGGTTAGAGAGGCTATCAAGCTGGGGGGTTAGTGAGGCCTTGGCTAAAGGCTCTCTATTGGCTCCAATGAGATTTTGGAAAAAAAAAAGATGGTTGAGGAGGGGAAAGCAGCTTTTTATTAACACTGTGTTCAGTGAAGGTGGGGTTCAGTTGACCTCAACCAGCATTGTTTTCAAGAGGTGGAAGGAATACTTTTCAGACCTTCTCAAGCCCACCGGCCAGACTTGATTGGAAGAAGCCATGTCAGGTGACTTTGGGGTTGGTCTTTACATAACCATAGCAGAGGTCACCAAGATGTGTTTTACCTGCATGGTAGCTGGACTTTCCCTTAGAGATAGGATGAGAAGTTTAGTTATCTGGAAGAGACTCGGAGTAGAACCACTGCTCCTCTGCATTGAGATGAGCCAGATGAAGTGATTCGGGCATCTGGTAAGGACGCTACCCGGGCCCCACCCCGGGAGGTTCTTAGGGCATATCTGACTGGGAGGATGGATGCTCATATAAGTTTTACCAAAGCGAAGATTAATGAAAGCTTTCCAAGAACACAAACGTTTAACAAACAGAATGTATCAGCTTTTAAAAATGAAAATCAAATTCATACCAGATCTATAGTTTATTTGCACTTGTAAGAATTTATTATAATTTTAGTTGTAGAACAATCACTGCCAAATGCTGGTGAAGATTCTCAGTCATCCAGGACATGATAAATGCAACAAAAAAAACAGTCAATACAAAAACAACTGGACTTTATTTGTAACAGAAGACGTTTCTCTCGTCATCCAAGGAGCTTTCTCAATTCAAAGTGCAGAGAGTATGGGGTTCAGGTTTTAAAGGCTGAGATAAGGTATGTGTGTATTTTATCTCAGCCTTTAAAACCTGAACCTCACACTCTCTGCTCTTTGAATTGGAAAAGCTCCTCGAATGAAGAGCGAAACGTCTTCTGTTGCAAATAAAGTCCAGTTGTTTTTGTATTGAACATTTTTTGAACAATCACTGCCATCACAGTAAAGACAAATGTTTGTTTAAATGGTAACACAGAAAACATAGTATGGCCCTACATTTTCTACGTTTTTGCTGTTCTGTTCTGCTTGATAATCTAGCGTTCCTTCAAGTAATGTGTTCAGTTGTACATGCCCATATACAGTACTGGTTACATGTGAGATCGTGATGACTTATTTTGATTAAAAAAAATAGACAAAAAAACCCCCACAAATACAGGCACACACAAGCATGATGTAAATACATTAGTGGTTGCCTTTCATGATGACAGGCTCTATCTAAAGTTGTAGACTCTATACGGTACATGTTTTTTTTTTAAGGTTGTGATTATGCTTTGCAGTCTGCCTTTTATTAGGAGACACAGACACTAAAGCTCAACTAGAGCAGAGAGATCAATGCACAATCCTCCACTGTGTCCACTTGGCAAGGCTTCACTCACATCCATGCATGTTTATCATTGTATATACAGGTAGTCCCCGAATTACGAGCGCTCTGATCTACGAGGTTCCAGACTTACGAGCTGGCGAATTTTTGGAAAAAACGCAAAAAATACTGAGTTTTCATGTGTTTTTTCACCACAGTTAGTTAGCTAAACATATGGACACACGTTTCCGATCATTTTTATGCACTCATAAGCAGTTTTTTGATGAAAAACGAGTGTTTGTAGTCGCGCTAGCGAAACCGTTCCAATTTACGAGCGAAATTCCGGACTTACGAGAGACATGGCAACCGTTCCAAATTACGAGATTTCCGGTTTACGAGCGCCTCGTTGTAACGGATCTCGCTCGTAAATCGGGGACTACCTGTACAATACTGGAACTTTGTGTTTATTTGAATATGTGTGTGTTCTGGAGCATGATGTGTCAGCACATACATGCATCTCATTCCAAATGTTTCTGAAATGCAAACTGCAGGAGAATGCTCCAATACTTAGAACACATTTGTGGAAAAACATGTTTCCTTCCCTGGGCAAGAAAATTACAACAGCACAATGGTTCCTGCTACATGTGGAGAAAAAGGACTCGTTTTGTATGTCAGCAAAGGCAAAAAGGCCATGTGTATTTGTATGTTTGTCTGTTAGCAAAATATATCATGAATAACTGAATAGTTTTGAGCGAATCTCTCAGAAATTATTCACTCGTTGCACATCTAAATCTCATATTTTTGGGGTCAACCAAATTATAAATAGCTGTCAGAGCTAATCGACATTAGCCACAAAAAAAAAGACCTATAATTTTAACACAATATATTTGATTTTGACAATTTGTAATGAAGAAGCTACTAAAAATATTTCAAACTCATAACTTGAGTTCTAACGCATTTTGCAAAATCTTGCCAGATTGCAAGAGTTTGAGCATGACATCATTAACAATAATTAACAACACAGCTTTATTTCCTCGTTAATAGATGGCCCTAGGTTGAAACTCTAAAAATAAAGCTGGCAGGTAGTACGCATTTCTACTATGAATTCCTTTATTTATTTGAACGTCTAATTTTCTAATTCAGGCAGAGTTTTGGTGCTGAATGACTTCCTGTAGGTGAACTTGCATTATGTTCTAATGTATTGGTAACACAAGTCTACCTGAAAATGAAGATGAAGAGCATAAGCAGCATGCAGAAAGTGGCCACATTGTCCATCGTCTTCATCAGCACCACCAGCTGCCTCTGTAGGGCCGGCATGAAACGAACCAGCTTCAGCACCCTCATCAGCCGGAAGGTCCTGAGCACAGACAGACCGCCACCCTGCTGACCCACAATCTCCCACACACTGCAAAAGGAGAACACACACACACACTTTGGTAACAGCTGTTGTTTTAAATGTGCTTTATACATAAAGTTGACTTGACTTGGCACACAAACAATTTGTTTTATAGTCTACAGGTGAGGAACGACTCTCAAGGCAGAAGTTCAACATCTCAGACGTAATTTCAGATCCCTGACTTGTTCAACTGCCATGTGTGTCTGTTTTTTTCCTGCTTTTAAGCATGCTGAGATCTTACAAATGAAAGTCAGAGCCATGCTGATAAAAATGTACATCTTTGGCTGCTTAAATACAGTTTAGAATTAACTTTTTTATTCAGCTGCTATCCTCTGCAGGGATCACCACAATGAACAAACTCATGCAAAAGATTTGGAAATTGATTTACTTGGGAAGCCTTTCCTGACCAGGGCTCAAACCTGCAGCCTCAGGGGACCCACATCTGACAACATGTTGAACTAATATTTTGAGGAAGCATTTTAGCATACTGTACATCTCAGTTTTGCTTACTTATTTCATATGCTTTGTTTATTTGTCATCCATGTATGATTTTTTCAGTACCTGTAACTAAATCAGGATTTATTTACTCATGTAGTCTGTTGGGGACGGAGAGGAAAACTCACTGCTCTTATATCCTGACATATGACAGAGAATTTTAGTAAACAGCTGAACAACAAACAGGAGCCTTCCTCTAGCATCACTTTTCCTCATCATTCAGTAAATACAGGTTAAACTTCAGTCCGGTCCAAGCTCTGTACTGGTCCAGAAGATCTCTTGAAGATAACCTAGATTTTATGTATTTAAATCTAATTTTCTGGAGCCCCAGGAGGAGCTCGATAGAGGTCTTCTAGGTTTTCCTTCATAATCTATTGCTTTTTGCAACGAGTTATAACAGTGCTCAAATTATGCAGGAATGACATCCATTGGTAAGTAGAGGAGCGATAACTGCTGCTAACATCAAGCCATCTTGATGTCTTGACTGTTATGAATCTTTAAACATTTTATGTGCCCTTCTGCAGTGACTCAACATCAAAACTGCTGTGCCAGCACAATTAGTCTGTACGGTAGCACAATTAGAACTGGTGCCATATAACAAGAAGGTTCTGCATGCTCTCCCATTGCATGTGTGCTCAGTCTCCGGGCACTTTGGTTTCTAACCAGTCTAAAACATATGCTAGGTTGAGGCAACTGTTGTCCCTAGATTAATCAAGAATTGACACAGTTGTTCTATGGAAAGCGTGGTCCTGCTGTTCAGAGTGGTGTCTGATTTTAACCTTAAACAGACCACCTCTACTGCCTCATCAACAGGAATGCACGTAAAGAGTGATGTGACATCAAAAGAGACCATTGTTTCATCAGTCTCCATGATGACATCCCTCACCTTATCCACAAAGTCCATGGTGTTCTGTATGTGGTGTTCTGAGCTGCCAACTAAAGGGATGAGTACAGATGCCAGATATTTGGAAACATTGTAAGTGACCGAGTTAATCATGCTAACAATTGGTCTTAAAGGTACACCTTGTTTGTGGATTTTGGGTAAACCATACAGACTTGGCGTGGCCTCCCCTGGGTACAGTATGTGGTACAGAATACTGTCAATAGCCTTGTTCTACTCCATATTTTTCAGGCAATCTATCAACTTCTTGTTGTAACCACTTCCTGGATCTCTTTTCAGTGGCTCACAAGTGGTTAAGTCAATAAGGAGTGACATAACTTTCTCATGATAGTCTTTCTGGTTCAAAACCACTGTGCACCTTCCTTTGTCTGCTGGGAGAATGATGATGTTTTTGTCCTTGCTAAGAGTGGTGAGAGTATCCCTCTCTTTTCTACTAATGTTGGAAAGTGGTGGTTTGGCATTACTGAAGCAGGCTGAAACTTTGATTCTGAGTTGTTCTGCTTCACACTCTTTAATTTAGTTGTTGCGGATGACTGATTCTGTGTACACATTTCTACCTTTTTTTTGTTGTTTGTTTTTTGAATGTCCAAAGGACCAGACTTAACTTTTTTGGAAAGAGAATGGGTTGTCTTGTTTGTCTCTATGTATCCCTGTGATAGACTGGAGACCTGTCCAGGGTGTCCCTGTGATGGACTGGAGTCCTGTCCAGGGTGTCCCTTGCCTCCCCCAAGTGATAGCTGGATATGGGCACCAGTGACCCCCATCACCCGAAATGGAAGAAGCCGTTAACGTTAATGGATGGATAACTTTCCTGCTAAGCTAAAGG
>JBBPBX010110261.1:0-10898 GCA_038048925.1 Garcialebias charrua | reverse complement strand
ATATATATATATATACATATACATATATATATATATACATATATACACATACATACACACACATACACACATACATATATATATATATATATACATATACATACATATATATACATATATATATATACATACATACACACTCCTCCTTTTAACAAAGTAGCAAAAAACTAGCAAAAAACTAGCAAAACATTATAAGGTAGACGTATAAAATCAAAGACAGGAACAAATCTGCATTGGTTTTTGCCAGGATTCCAACAGATTCTGAAAACCATATAGAGAAGTCAAGGTCGAGAGCTTCAGATCTTTTTGTAAGATATTCCATGAAGCAGGAGCGGAGTAGGAGAAGGCCCTTTTTCCAAGTTCAGTCCTCACTGACGGAACACTGCAGGTAATCATGTCCTGAGAGCGCACGCTGTAGCTGCACTCACGCAAAGACATGTAGGAGGAGATGTATGAGGGCAGCAGACCAAGAAGTGATTTGAAGATGAAAATGTACCAGTGGAAGAGTCTGCGTGAGGTTAATGATGTCCAGTTAACCAGTGAATACAGGGTGCAGTGGTGGGTACGATAATCACAACCAGTTATGAATCTTAGTGCACCATGATAGACAACATCCAACATCCGCAGGGTGCTTGTAGGAGCATTCATGTAGAGAATGTCACCGTAATCAATGGAGGGAAGGAAAGTCACAGACACAAGGCGTTTCCTAACATTCAGTGATAGACATGATCTGTTTCTGAAAAAGAAACCCAGTTTAACTTTCAGTTTCTTCACTAGGTTTTCCACGTGGAGTTTAAAAGAGAGATGTGAATCGATCAGGATACCCAGATATTTATAGGAATCAACAAACTCAATAGGGACACCATTTGAAGATAAAATCAGAGGAGGATCTGCTGGAACCGCCTTCTGTCATATATCATATACACACATTTCCTGACGATAGAAGACTTTGTTGGATCTGACGTGGCATGTTCGTACGAACGCTTCGTACGAACAAAAGTAGGAGAAATTTAGGATAAAAATACGAACATTTTCGTGCATGAGGGCCATTCTTTGTCCACACTCTCCTTCCTTAGTCTCATATTTTCTCACATGTGTGGTGTTTCCGTGATACCGAGCTCCTGTTGGTGATTCAACCACAACTTGGTTTCCCGATTTGCTCACGACTTTGTGTGGTACTGCATTAAATGGTGTTGTTAATTTGTCAACTCTTTCCTGTTGAACCAGCACTGTGTCTCCCAGCTCTACTTTTGAATACTGAGCTCCTCTCTGGATGTCAGCATAACTCTTCGCTTTTCCTTTTTGTTCTGCGTCTCTGTCACGTACATCCAACGCAGCTGTGTTTGTTTCACTCATGTCCGGTAATTTTCCTCTCATTTTCCTGTTGAATAACAGTTCTGCAGGACTTTTGCCTGTGGTTGCATGTTCAATACTGCGGTAAGCTGTAACATATTTTCTTAATTCTCGTTTCCAGTCTAATCCTTCAGCTTGTGCAATCCTGATCCTCTTCATCAGTGACGCGTTCTGACGCTCAACTTCACCGTTGGCTTGAGCCCATTTTGGTGTTGTCCTCACATGTTTGATTCCATTATTTTCACAGTATTCTTTGAATAGTTCTGATTTAAACTGTGGACCATTGTCAGATCTAATGGAAACTGGTAGACCATGTCTACTAAACATACTGTCAATAGAGTCTATGACTTTCTCAGCAGTTGTAGATGTCAACACATCATATTCATAGTAACGGCTGTAATAGTCTATTAGCACAAGAATGGAGTGATTTGAAGATAATGGTCCCAGTAAGTCTACTGCCACATCTTGCCACGGTCCATCCGGTAAAAGTGTGCTTCTCACTGGTTCTGGTGGATCAGGTCTGGCTACAATTTGACAACCATGACATGTTTTGCAATATTTTTCTGTTGCTTTGTCCATGCCAGGCCACCATACTTTTGTCCTGAGACGTTGCTTTGTTCCTACAATTCCTAAATGTCCTTCATGTGCCAACATAATTGCTTTAGCTCTTAACTCTTCTGGCATCACAATGCGTGTTCCTCTCAAAATTATTTGTCCCACCACACACAGCTCATTAGCAATGGGTGCATATGCTTTGCATTTTTCAAAATGTCCATTTTCAACTGCTTTTCGCACCTCTGTTAATTCTGAATCTGTGACAGATGCCTCCTCAACCTGTCTCACATACTCCTCAGATTCATGAATGTGTGTGTTATCTTATCTGCTAACAGTCTTGATAATGAGTCAGCAATATTTAGTTTCCCAGCAACATGTACTACTTTGAAGTTATATGGTTGCAATCTGAGAACCCATCTCTCTATTCTCGCACACGGTTTAGACCGCTGGCTGTATATGACCTCTAAGGGTTTGTGGTCAGTAACTAGGTCAAACCTCCTACCATATATGTATGGGTGAAGTCTTTCACATGCCCACACCAGTGCTAACGCTTCCTTTTCTGTTTGAGAGTATCTGCGTTCACAGTCTGTTAAGCTTCGACTCACATAACAGATTGGTACCTCTTCACCTTTTTGTTGCTGTATTAGCACTGCGCCGAGACCTACTGGACTCGCGTCAGCAATGATTTTGGTTGGGGCTTCTTTGTCAAAATAAGCTGAAGTTCCTGCTTTAGCTAGCCCAGCTTTTAAAGTTTCAAATGCTTTCTTTTGCTCTGGCCCAAACATGAATGTCGTCTCTTTTCGAGTTAAACGTCTTAGAGGTTCTGACACTGTTGCAAACTGTGGGATGAACCTGCTGCTAAAACCTACTAATCCGAGGAAACTTCTCACCTCTGCAGCATTTCTTGGTTCTCTTGTCTCTGCCACAGCTCTCACTCTTTCTGTTGTGGGTCCAATACCCTTTTGTGTTAACAGTATTCCCATGAATATCAGCTTGTTCATGTTGAATTGACACTTTTCTGGGTTTAATGTTAAACCACATTCAACAAGTCTCTTCATGACAGCATGCAGGCGCTTGTCATGTGTTTCCTGGTCCGGTGCATGTATGATCACATCATCTGATATGTTTTCTACTCCTTCAATGCCTGCCAGTGCATTAGCGATCTCATGTTGATATTGCTCACTAGCTGATGAGACACCAAATATCAGTCTTTTATATCTGTAAACTCCATTATGCACTGCAAATGTCGTGATTTCTCTGGACTCTGGGGTAAGCTCCAACTGATGGTATCCCCATTTGAGATCCAGTTTGCTGAAAATTGCAGAACCATTTAGTCCTTGGAGTATTTCATCCACTGTGGGGATTGGGAATCTTTCTCTGATTATTGCCTCGTTTGCTCTTCTCATGTCTAAGCACAGTCTTATGTCTTTGTCATTTTTCTTTGGCAATATTACAACAGGATTCACCCACGGTGTAGGTCCTTCCACCCTCTCTATAATATCCATTTCAATCAGCTCATTTATCTTTTTTTCTACTGCATCCCTTAAATGATAAGCTATGCGTCTCAGGGGTTGTGCTACTGGTTTTACTTCTGAGTTGATGTACAACTTAATCTGTTTGGTGTTTAATTTTCCTATTCCCAGTGGTGGGCACCGCTAATTAAAAAATTAGTTCCACAATTTCTAAAACGCTTATTAATTTTTTTTAGGTCCACAATTTCAAAAGCACAAATGTCTTATGAAAATTAGGGGAAGCTAATCTAATCCGCTATTTATATATTTCTATATTATATATATATATATTTATATATAGCCGGCAGCGTTATCAATATTTGCACTACACTGCCAACTGAAAAGTAACAAAAATGATCCTAAAAGGATGAAATTACAAAAATCAAAGGATTTATTTAATACTTTACGTACATATATTCTATTCGGCCACGAAATTAACAAAAAATAGAATGATCTTTTAATCCCTAAAACCACGTTTAAATCTCAAATACACGGGTGTGTCGCCACCGCATTTATACATAAAAGTAACCCAAATACATGAAACTAACGACTCGCCGTCGAATGGTCGACACAAAACACACAATAAAATCATCCGGCCACGTTAATTTGGCTTGAAACAGCGGGGTTCTCTACGGATTTATCCATTAGTAACCCAGCACTACCGGTGTAACAGGCAGACACAGTTAGCGTCTATAGGTAGTCAACAGATTTAATGAAAAGTAACTAAAATACATGAAACTAACGACTCGCCGTCGAATGGTCGACACAAAACCCTCAATAAACTCCTCCGGCCACGTTAATTTGGCTTGAAACAGCGGGGTTCTCTACGGATTTATCCATTAGTAACCCAGCACTACCGGTGTAACAGGCAGACACAGTTAGCGTCTATAGGTAGTCAACAGATTTAATGAAAAGTAACTAAAATACATGAAAATAACGACTCACCGTCGAATGGTCATCACAAAACACACAATAAAATCCTCCGGCCGCGTTAATTTGGCTTGAAACAGCGGGGTTCTCTACGGATTTATCCAAGTACCCAGCACAAACAGTAGCTACAGTTCACCCGAGTTCACCTCTGAGTGACCCGGAAGTTGTCATCAAGATGGAATAGTCCATTTTTAGTAGGGGGATAAAGAAATCGACCGTTTTTTTAATTGCGTATTTAATGATCGTTTTCATCGTAACTATAATTATTTTTATGTTAAATGTACATTAACAAGCAGGATCAATGTTAGTGATGTAGGTGACTGCACGGGGCGAGGCGGGGCCGGGGCCACTGCTGAAATGGGACCCCCAGGCATTTACCTACATGGTAGAGCCGAGTCTGTTCTCAGCTCTGCCCCCCTCACCCTCACACCCTTTCCTCCTCTCTGCTGTTTACGGTGGGGAAAAAGGTAAAACAAGCAGCATAAGAGCTTGTAAATAAGTTTATTGGTTTTTACTGATAGATAATTAGTTATTAGCGGTACTGCATTTTAAATAAAAATAGCACAAATCCGCTTATGAATTATAAAAGTTAGTCAATTCACAAAAACGCTGACAAAAAGTTTAGGTCCACTGTAAGCGGAATAGCGCTTTAGCGCTACCTAGCGTTCATGCGCCCACCACTGCCTATTCCTTTAAATGCATCTGGGTACTGTTCTTGAAGAATGTTTTTTGATTCTGTGACCGCCGCCACATTTTCTCTTATTTTTAGTAACCCAAGCTTTATAGCAGTCTTTTTTTCCCAGGAGTGGTTCACCATTGCCTGTTATGACAATAAACTCTGTTTCTTCTCTCCTGTTGCCGATCTTCACTTCACATCTGAATGCTCCTTTAATGTTTAATGCTTGTGTTGAGGAATAAGCATACAGCTTCCTCTGCTCTTTAAGTACGTAACATATGAATAGCACTTTATCTTTTCAGCTTTAAGTTTTTCCCATATATTTTCTCCCATTATATTACTTGTAGCACCAGAGTCAATCAACATTTTTAGCTCGACTCCCCCCACAGAAAATGACAGTTTATCAGGAACATTGTCCTCCTTCACAATAAAAGCATATTCATCCAGCATATTTACTTTTTGTGTCTTCTGACTTTTTGTGCGGCACATTTTTGAAAAGTGGTCCTTACCATTACATTTGTGGCATGTTTGTCCTCGTGCTGGACATTTAGGATCTTTTCCCATGTGGTCGGTGAATCCACATCTGTAACACTGTCTTTCTGTTTTATTTTCCTCCTTCACTTTTTCTTTTGGTTTCATGTATTTTCCTTTCTTTGTCGTTACAATCCTGTTGACCGCGTCCTCCGTCTTCTTTTCCTCGGTGATGCTCATCGCTGCCATCTGCTCCTCCACGCGCTCACATGCGAAGCCACCTCCAGTGTACGAGCCAGTGTCAAGCCGGGACCCTCCTCCAGTAACTTTCTTCGCACGTATTCAGATGTGCATTTGCTCAAAACCGCATCTCTTATTTGGTTATCATTATCACCACGAAAGTCACAGTCTCTTGCAGCTTGCCTCAAGCGAGTACAAAATTGTTGAACGGTCTCACCTTGTTTCTGGGATATTTTGTGAAAAGTCTGACGAGCATATGCTGCATTCACTTGTGGAACAAAATAAGTGTTCAGCGCAGCCACTGCAGCCTCATAATCCGTAACCTCACCTCCTTGTGGTAATGTAGAAAAAATGTCCTGCACGTCTTGTCCGGCCAAGTGCAGTAACAGCGCACGCCTCCGCTGTTTAATGGCGTCTGTGGCATCATCAGTCAGAATAAGTCCTTTACCGTCTGCATACAGCTCAAATGATGTCAGCCACCGTGTCCATCTTGGTCCAAGGGTCGCTGGATCCGTGTAGCAAGCGAACGGTTGAATACTTGACTTTTCCATGTTAGCTTAAACTTTTTTTTAGCTAACCTCGTGTTGCCGTTGACGTCTTCAGCGTGACACCGTCTTTTATTATCCTCGTGAAGCCGTTGTTGTATATCCACCTTATTACTTAATTAGGCAGATATTCTGAATTGAATCATTAGACGAAGTGGTATCGTTTCATTCACTTTATTAAACCATCTTCATCCACCCCCTGTCACCGCTCTTCTAGAACAAAACTCTCCCCCCGCCCCCACACACGTCATCACGTAAGCTCCGTCAACATCCCAATACATGACAGTGGTGTACTTTAAGTATATTTCAATGAAGTAAAATATGAAATAGAAGTACACAATAAGTACATTGGAAGTCTAATAAAAAGTGTACTACTAGTATACGTTAAAGACCGTGTAAAGTGAATTTCAATATTTTCTTCAATAAACATTATAAATGTCATAATTGTAATCTTGTAAATGAGTAAAAAGTCTCAAAATTGTAGCTCAATTAATTTTGGAGTTATAGATCAAACTTTGTTTAAAGATATTTCTGTTTCAGGATTTTTTAGGCGTGGTTTAAATGTGACCGAGTTTCGTCACGCGGTCTAAAGCCCCACCCCCTGCAGCTCCAGCCATATAAATTAGTTCTTGCCTCGGTGGATCCGTTCACTCGCGAATCGCAGATAGCATCAGATAGCAATAGCATAGATATTTTGTTCATTGTTAGCTAGCTAATCAATTATGCCTCGTTCCTGCATCTTCCCTGGATGTCGCAATGGTCAGGGCACCCGCTACCGACCGTCTCCCTCCAGGACTCTCACTCCTTTTACGCATGGAGGACTGCAGCCGCTCCATTGTGACATTGAGACGCAGGAGGGAGTCAGAAAAACCCAGCGCGTGCTGCTGTAGCGACCACTGCCACCTGCACCTCCGCGCCCGCCCCCGCGCGTGTGTGTGTGTGTGTGTGTGTGAGAGCGATCCGCGTGGAGCTGAAATCCTGCCACGCGCGCTGTGAAACGCCGTGACTCTGCTGACACAGATCGGGTCGGACCGGGTGCAGCGAGTCCGCTGCTCATCTTCTAAAATAGTGCTTATTATTAAACACATAACAGCGGAGTTATGAATTATAGTTGTGTCCTCAAGTTTAAAAACAAAACCAGAGTTGTTTGTGCACTAAAAACCACGTAACTCTTGGAAAAATGAGCTGATGTTACAGCCAGAACTCAGATAAAAACAGAGCAGGTTTACTGCTGCACCGTCTGCCTCTCCACACACAGCTCAGCTCAGGGGGCAGGACAGGGGCGCAGTACTGCGCTGAAACCACGCCCACGCGCTGACACGCCCCCAACGTTCCAGACCAGGGCACAATCATGTTTTTTCATGATTTTTGAGACTTAATTTTATAAGGTAAACAATGTTTTTAATCAGTCAGATTTATATGGGTGATTAATAACACATATTTATGTCGTGTGACAAACTCAAAACACAAATTTAATTTTACTTTACACGGTCTTTAAGATGGCCGCGCTCAGTGCAGCCGCAGCTTCACGAGTTCCCGGATCATCTCTAGTTTTTAGTAATTTTAAAAGTGTTTTTGTACCTGACTCTGCGCGTGTTTTGCGGGTGAATTACAGCCGAACTGATCTGTTAAGAATTGGAGCGGATTTACCACAGGGCACAGCTGAAATCAGCAACGAACTCAAATCAGAGCTCGGAAGATTGGACCTGCTAAAAACGTCCTTCTGGAAGCAGATGCACTCCAGGGGAAAGAAAAGAAAGCGTTGCTCACGAGGAAAGAAGCGGGGTTGTCGTGCAGGAATTATGACGAGAATGCGGAAAGACGCTAAAACCGGTAAACCCCCGATGCCGGCTCTTTTCCTGTCTAACGTTCGCTCGCTCGACAACAAGATGGATCTACTTCGTTTGAGGGTAACCACGTCGGAGGAGATGAGAAGATGTTCCGTGCTTTGTCTTACGGAAACATGGATTTCTGAGGACACTCCTGACTCTGTTTACGAGCTGGACGACCGGCTCTTTTTCAGAACAGACCGGTGCATCGAGACTACGGGGAAAACGCGAGGTGGTGGTGTTTGTATTTACGTACACAAGGATTGGTGCACGAACTGTGCTGTGATAAAAAGAGCTTGTTCAGCTGCCGTGGAGTTGATCACAATAAGATGTAGGCCGCATTATATGCCACGTGACTATTCAGTGATCGTAATCAGCGTTATTTACATAGCCCCTGATGCTAATGCTAATGACGCCCAGAGAGAAATTCATGACTTACTCACCTCGCTGCAGTGTAAATATCCTGAGGGGCTTTTCATTGTTTGCGGGGACGTCAATCACGTAGATCTCCAAGTGTCCCTCCCAGCCTTCAATAAGAACGTCTTCGCAGCTACGAGAGGAGATAAAATACTCGACCAAGTCTACACAAATGTAAAGGGGGCATACACGGCGAAGACACGCCCAGCGCTCGGATCTTCCGACCACGACTCTCTGATTCTGGCCCCAAGAGAACTCCCTCCACTCAGGCGCTCAAAGCCGGAACAAAGAGAAATAACAATCTGGCCTCAAGATAGTTCCCCCATGTTGAGAGACTGTTTTGAGAGGACAAACTGGTCTGTTTTCAGAGAAGCAGCCACTGATGGTAGTTCAGTGGACATGGAACTGTACGCTTCCTCAGTCCTGGGTTACATCAGTACATGCTCTGAAAATGTATCCATAAAAAAATATGTGAAATCCTACCCGAACCGGAAACCCTGGTTAAATAAAGAAGTTCACGCCTTGCTAGCAGCCAGAGACACTGCATTCAAGTCAGGAGATAAAGTGGAACTGAGAAAGAGCAGGAATGAACTGAAGGATGGCATTAAGAAGGCCAAGGCCACGTATGCACAGAGGATCGAGGGACAGTTCACCTCACAAGACCCACGGAGCATGTGGAAGGGTATTAAATGCATAACAGATTACAAAGGCAAAAACAAACAATGCCCCAGGGACCCATCTCTGCCTGATGCCCTCAATAAGTTTTATGCACGTTTTGATGATCCAAACAGACCTGCTAGCACCAGACTCACCTCATCACCAGATGAAGAGCATCTCAGGGTGTCCGCAGCAGAAGTGAGAGGCAGTCTCAGAAAGATTAATCCTCATAAAGCAACCGGACCAGACAACATCCCAGGGAAAGTTCTGAAGGAATGTGCGGACCAGCTCTGTGAGGTGCTGGCTGACATCTTCACCACCTCACTTGCACTGGAGTCAGTTCCCACCTGCCTGAAGACCGCGACCATCATCCCAGTCCCAAAGAGCTCCACAGTGACTGGTCTGAATGACTATAGACCGGTGGCCCTCACCCCGATAGTCGCTAAATGTTTTGAGAAACTGGTCATGTCCCACATCAAGGCAACCGTCAACATCAATGAGGACCCTCATCAATACGCATACCGTGAGAACCGATCAACAGAGGACGCCATTTCTTCCGTGGTCCACACTGCTCTCACCCACCTGGATCAGAAAGACTCATACGTGCGTCTGCTCTTTGTGGACTTCACATCTGCCTTCAACACCATGATCCCCCAAACTCTGATAGACAAACTATCTACACTTGGACTAAGCCCCTCTATTTGTAACTGGGTACTAGACTTCTTAACAGACAGACCACAGTCCGTGAAGATCCACAACTTCTCCTCCTCCACCATAACCCTCAGCACTGGCTCTCCTCAGGGATGTGTGCTGAGCCCCCTTCTGTTCACTCTGCTCACATATGATTGTACAGCCACACTTCCAGGCTGTCATATTGTTAAGTTTGCAGATGATACAGCGGTGGTGGGATGCATCACAAACAATGATGAGTCCAGCTACAGACAGGAGGTGGAACACCTGGAGAGCTGGTGCAAAGAGAATAATCTTCACATGAATGTGAAGAAGACAAAGGAGATGATTGTGGACTTCAGAAGGAACAAACACACCCATGCCCCACTGAAAATAGGTGGGTCTGCAGTGGAAGTGGTCTCCAGCTACAAATACTTGGGTGTACACATGAATGATAACCTCAGCTGGAGCAACAACACCACCAGCCTGATCAAGAAAGGTCATCAGAGACTCTACTTCCTCAGACGGCTGAGACGAGCTGGTCTGAGCAGCCCAGTTCTCACCTCCTTCTACAGGTGTGCAGTGGAGAGCATCCTGTGCTCCAGCATCAACGTGTGGCATGGAGGCTGCACAGTTGAAGAGAGGAAAGCTCTGCAGAGAGTGGTGAAGGCTGCACAGAAGTCTGTTGGAGTCAGTCTCCCCACCATCACAGACATTTACACCTCTAGATGCAGGAAAAGAGCCACCTGTATCATGAAAGACCTCACTCATCCAGCACACTCACTCTTTGCCCCACTCCCCTCAGGACGGAGGTTGAGGAGCATCAAGTGTAGAACCACTAGACTGAGGAACAGCTTCTACCCTGAGGCTGTTAGACTCATGAATAAATAAAAATAAAATTAAAATAAACACTGCAAAATATCACATCATGCTGATGCTGATCTGTTTTCTTGTTGCTGTGTTCATCTGTGTTCATCTGTGACCATCTGCTCATA
Source organism: Garcialebias charrua (assembly GCA_038048925.1). NCBI lineage: Eukaryota > Metazoa > Chordata > Actinopteri > Cyprinodontiformes > Rivulidae > Garcialebias > Garcialebias charrua. The sequence continues at coordinate 50 of JBBPBX010110261.1, read as the reverse complement.
CAAACTCATGTTCGTGCTGCTGTTTATTCCCACTATATTAGGCTTAGTGT
>JBBPBX010110260.1:0-10899 GCA_038048925.1 Garcialebias charrua | reverse complement strand
CAACTGTTCCCACCTGCCTGAAGACTGCCATTGTCATCCCAGTTCCTAAAAGTTCTGCAGTGAATGGTCTGAATGACTATCAGCCAGTACTCCGATAGTCGCTAAATGCTTCGAAAACTGGTCAGGACCCCACATCAAAGCTACCATCAACTTCAGCGAGGACCCTCACCAGTATGCATACCGCAATAATTGATCAACAAAGGATGCCAGCTCCTCTGTGGTCCACACTGCTCGCATCCACCTGGAACAGAAGGACTCCTACGTCCATATGATCTTTGTGATCTTCACATCTGCCTTCAACATCATGATCCCCCAAACCCTGATGGACAAACTACTCACACTAGGACTAAGCCCCTCCTTTTGGAATTGGATCCTGGACTTCTTTACCAACAGATCACAGTCTGTGAGGATCCACAACTTCACCTCCTCCACCATAACCCTCAGCACTGGCTCCCCTCTGGGCTGTGTGTTGAGCCCCCTCCTGTTCACTCTGCCCACATATGACTGCACATCTATCCATCCAGGCTGTCATATTGTAAAGTTTGCAGACAACACAGCAGTGGTTGGATGCATCACAAACAATGATGAGTCCAGCTACAGGCAAGAGGCGGAGCTGGCACAGAAAGAATAACCTTCACATCAATGTGAAGAAGACGAAGGAGATGGTTGTGGATTTAAGATGGAACAAAACATACCTACACCACACTGAACAAAGGAGGGTCTGTGGTGGAAATAGTCTCCAGCTACAAATACTTGGGTTTGCACCTGAATGATAACCTCAGCTGGAGCAACAACACCACCAGCCTGATCAAGAAAGGTCATCAGAGACTCTACTTCCTCAAGCGGCTGAGGTGAGCTGGTCTGGGAAGCTCAGTCCTCACCTCCTTCTACAGGTGTGCAGTGGAGAGCATCCTGTGCTCCAGCATCAACGTGTGGCATGGAGGCTGCACAGCTGCAGAAAGAAAAGCTTTGCAGAGAGTGGTGAAGGCTGCACAGAAGATGTTGGAGTCAGTCTCCCCACCATCACAGACATTTACACCTCTATGCAGGAAGAGAACCACCACGAGGCATTTTTACACTGCTCCCCTCAGGCAGAAGGTTGAGGAGCATTAAGTGCAGAACCACTCGACTGAGGAACAGCTTCTACCCTGAAGCTGTTAGACTAAAGGCCGAGTTATACTTGCGCTTTGGTCCGCTGGCTGGAGCGTGCGCGCAGTGCGCGCACTGAGCCGTGCAGCTTCATGCGTTTTACAGTGTTGCGGCTGTGTTTATGGTTGACGCACGGCGGCGCATGGCAAAGTGCTGTTCTTTTACGGACCAGCAGGTGGCAGTACCCTCTAAAACCTGTGCATATGTTGCAAGAAAGGGTGTAGAAGAAGAAATCTACCGTAGAAGAAGAACTGTTTGAAATCACACAACAACAAAAATGGCTTTCCGCTCGCGTGCTGAACTGTTGTCTTTATTAGAGGAGCAAATCATAATAGAACAACAGTTATTGTGTCTTGCGGTTTTAATGCATGGAGTCAGCGGAGGAGGAAGCGATCACTTGACTTTTGGCAAAAAAACAAAAGAAAAGTCCAGATCAGGGATGAAGAAGGGGAATTTAATACATTTGTGTCACATACAAAACATTCCTCCATGCGTTGCGACGCCGTCTCCACGACCACAGCGGCGCAGACAGCTGCAGGCTCTGGCGTGACGAGCGTGAAGGCTGTCGGTGAGGTCCCCACCCGACCTGTCAATCAAAGTAGCGCCCACGGCGCGCGCACTAGCCTTGCGGAGTTTCAAAAAATCAGAGGTGCCCGACACGCGCCAAACCGACGCGCTGGGTCTACGCGCAGGGGCGGGACGGTGATATTGTGTCACTTTTCGGCGCGCGCACCCTCGCGCGCTGCGTGACGCGTCGAGTATAAATCTAGCTTAATAAACCAGGATTATCACTGTGGACAAAATAAATCACTGTGATGCTTGTTGATGATTGTTGATATGCTCTGCTGGTTATTCCATGTTGCTGGATTCATTCGAACTCATCTTCGTGTTGTTCGGTGTATTGTTTTGCACTATAAGTGTTTAGCTTATTTCTTGGTTTATATATTAGATCCTTATTACTGTTTCCTTTTGCTGTTGTTGGATGTAACTGAGACACTGTGTACACATTTTCGTTCCACCTTATGTGCCCCCACATGTGATGAGAATGACAATAAAGAACATCCTGATGCATGCTCAATAATCCAGGCAGAAAAATCTAAAAAAGTTAAGTCTGGTCCTCTGGCCATTCAAAAAACAAAACAAAAAAAATTGTAGAAACATTTCGTCTTTCATCCGAAACTCTTCCTCAGTCTGAGGTGCTGTATTATATGTAAGATTGGTCACAGCGCTCCTACATTGAATGTATGTGTATGCTGTTGTTCAGTGTGAGGAGGGCTGTGATCAGTCTTATATCATCTTTGTAAAAAGAAACCGTCCATCAATAAATAGAGGTGGAGGCCTCTGGGTTCTACTGTCCCCCTCTTACAATGCTGTTATTGCTAGTATCACTCAGCCCTCTGTGAATAGCAAACAATCATCAGGGTGCTAACGATCCATCGTTAGGCTGATGGTCCTCCTTGATCATGTGAGCAGCTGATTTTGGCTGTCAGCAGCAAACTCATTGATCCACTATGAGAAGGGGCTATTTCGACTGAGCTGAATACAGCATATCAGACTGAGGCCTTTCAGAGGAAAGACGAAATGTTTCTACTTTTTTGTTTTGTTTTGGAATGTCCAGAGGACCAGACTTAGCTTTTTTTAGACAATAAAGAACCTTGAACTTTTCTGGTGCCATATTTTAACTGCTTTGTGTTTGAACCATAGTAGCTTTACATTGCTTTTGGTCAAAAAGCTACTTTCTTATATTGGCATGCCAAATTACTATATATACATACACACACACACACACACACACACACACAGGTTTGTCAATGTGGTTTAGCCGGACTTTTTCGCCAAACCCGCCCGAAGGTGTAATACGGGGTCTACCCCTTCCCGAGGTCCTAGCGACCTGGGACCAAGCTCAGAGCACTCTAAAAATTCTGAAAAAAATTTGGGTCCCTTTAGCTTTCCGATAGGAGCTTCACAGCACGTTTTAGCACCCAGACTCCAGTGTGGTTTACAAGGACGTCAAAAAATGTGGTTTATGAGGACAAACATGCATTATGGGGTCTTTAAAGGGAAAATTATACTCCGCCTACTTAACATAAAATTAACATAAAACACACAAATGTGACAGGACACTGCATTAGGAGAACAGTTTTTTGAACTGCTTTTATTAAACAAATTAGGCACATACTTTATTTATATTCACTAACAAATCTTCACTAACAAATCTTCAAATGTTTAAAATAAAATAAAACTTAAATGTTTCAAATAAAATAAAATAAAAACTTAAATTCTGTTGACATATTTACATTATTATAAAACATATTAACATTATATACATATTTCTAAATTTTTTTTTACTTTTTCTGCAGGGTTAATCACAACTCAATGTAAAGTACAGGGGATCCCCGACTTACGAGCAACCAAAGAGTTCCTCAGTCTGAGATGACATATTTACATATTATAAAACATTAACATTACAAACTTGTACATATTTCTAAAACAAAATTGTACTTTTTTTACAGGGTTCTCCACAACCCACTGTAAAGTACAGGTGATCCCCGACTTACGAGCGACGAAAGAGTTCCTCAGTCTGAGATGACATATTTACATATTATAAAACATTAACATTACAAACTTGTACATATTTCTAAAACAAAATTTTACTTTTTCTGCATGGTTAATCACAACCCAATGTAAAGTACAGGTGATCCCTGACTTACGAGCGATGAAAGACTTCTGAGATGACATATTTACATATTATAAAACATTAACATTACAAACTTGTACATATTTCTAAAACAAAATTGTACTTTTTTTACACGGTTCACCACAACCCACTGTAAAGTACAGGTTATCCCTAACTTACGAGTGACGAAAGACTTCCTCAGTCTGAGATGCTGTATTCAGCTCAGTCTTATAAAGACTTCCTCAGTCTGAGATGCTGTATTCAGCTCAGTCTTATAAAGACTTCCTTAGTCTGAGATGTTGTATTCAGCTGAGTCTTATAAATAAAGACTTCCTGATGACAGCCAAAACCAGCTGCTCACATGATCAAGGAGGACCATCAGCCTAAACATTGCCCATTTGCTACATCCATCCATTATCTTTACCCGTTTCTTCCATTTTGGGTCACGGGGGTCGCCGGTGCCCATATCCAGCAATCATAGGGCAAGGGGCGGGGTGCACCTTTCACGGTTCGCAAGTTTATCACAGGGCATCACATTTGTTACATGAAAACATAAAACACTAGAAAGCTTGTTGAACAAGACACATACTAAAATTAAAATACCCTGATGAATGCTCAATAATTCTAGTAGAATAATCAAAAAAGCTAAGTCTGGTCCTCAGGACATTCAAAAAAACAACACAAAGCAAAGCAAAAAAAAAAAAAAAACTGGAAACGTTTAGTCTTTCGTCTAAGTCTGGAGATAATGTATTCAACTCAGTATTATAAATAAAGATTTCCTCAGTGTGAGGTGCTGCATTAAACTCAGTATTATAAATAAAGATTTCCTCAGTGAGAGGTGCTGCATTCAGCTTAGTCTCATAAATAGCACCCTCTCACAGTGGATCAACCAGTTTGCAGGTCCTCCTTGATCATGAGAGCAGCTGGTTTTGGCTATCATCAGCAAATTGGTTGATCCACTGTGAGAGGGTGCTATTTATAAGACTGAGCTGAATGCAACATCTCAGATTGAGGAAACCTTTCGGACAAATGACTTCCACAGTCTTGGATGCTGTATTCAGCTCAGTCTTATAAATAAATACTTCCTCAGTCTGAGGTACTGCATTCAGCTCAGTCTTATAAATAGCACCCTCTCACAGTGGATCAACGAGTTTGCTGAACAGCCAAAACCAGCTGCTCTCATGATCAAGGAGGACCTGCAAACTGGTTGATCCACTGTGAGAGGGTGCTATTTATAAGACTGAGCTGAATGCAGCCCCTCAGACTGAAGACGTGTTTCGGACGAATGACTTCCTCAGTCTTACATGCTGTGTTCTGCTCAGTCTTATAAAAGAAGACTTCCTCGACAAAGTTTTTTTTACAGTTTTTACATCAAAGTACAATTCAAACAAAAACACTTTCATCGATTCATCGCAAACCTGTTGCTTCCTCTCACATTCCTCCTTGGTGATCAGTTCACCTCGATATTCCAAAAGAAAGTCATATTTTGCAAAGGATTTATTTGCTAAGATTCCTCAACCTAGATATATAAATAGGAAAAATTGTATTTTTTGTTAACACTAATAAAGCTCCACATACCTTTTAAGTTCACTGATAAATTTGATGACAAGGCCCTAAATAAAGACTTCCTCAGTCTGAGGTGCTGCATTCAGCTCAGTCTCATAAATAACACCCTCTCACAATGGATCAACCAGTTTGCAGGCCCTCCTTGATCATGTGAGCAACTTTTAATGATCTTACAAACTCCACTTGAGATTTCATGATAGAATGCAGACTGCTTTGCCTTATGTTTTAAATGTGTTTTCTCCAATATTCCTTGTGTCAGGAGAAAAGCAACATTTTGAAGTGCTGGGAAAAACAGGGAAACTTGTGTCTGACATATTAGGATCAGATATTGCTGCTTTTTCCAGAATCTGTCCAACTTTGGACTGGCTACATTGAAGGGGGACACAGGGACATCTGGACAAGTCTCAGTCCATCACATGGACACATTTACAAGTCTCCAGTCCATCACAGGGACACGTGGACAAGTCTCCAGTCCATCATAGGGACACCTGGACAGGTCTCCAGTCCATCACAGGGACACATTTACAAGTAATATAATAATAATAATAATAAAAATAAAAATAATAATAATAACAATAATAATAATAATAATAATAATAATAATAACTGACAAGTTATAATAATAACAAGTCTCCAGTCCATCACAGGGACACCTGGACAGGTCTCTTCTCTTAGAATTGAGAAAGCCTTTTGGATGAAGGGCGAAACGTCTTCTGCTACAAATAAAAGTCCAGTTGTTTTTTTATTGAACACATTTTTTTGATTGTAACAAAGACCTCGGTACACACCAGGCAACTAGGTAATTAGTCATTTCATTATAAAGCCAGGTTGCATAGGTACCAGGTACATACCAATTGAGTACAAGATAACATGTCATTTTATAGAATAGTCTGGTACAAAAGATACATACTGGTTAAATAACCAGTATGCTACCAGTATCTGGGGTATGTACCTTTCTGTATTATGTATTAATATTGTATAAATCTGTGTTACACTTTTAAATACTTTATTTTTAAAAAAAAATTCTTCCAAATTTTTTTCAACCTGTAGCTTGGATATCTTTGCCAGTTGTGTTGGGGGAGCTGGTAATCTGTAAAATTCCCTGTGAACACGGATGTCATGGCCCAAGAAGTCTGCAACCTGGTCAAGTTCATTGTTTTTTAAGTTCAAGACTTGTGAGAGCGTGGCTACATGTTTCCGTAGTTGTGTTGACCTGAGGAACTCTGGGTGCTATGCTCCACACTGGCTTGCATGTCCTCTGTAGTGACTCATTGATTTAGGTCTTGCAAATAGAAATAAGTTTGTTTGTAAAACACCACATGTCTCTCTCTTACTTGCCAATAAAGTCAGTGCATCCACCACATTTGGTGCGAGTAAAACTGCAACCTTTCGGCCTCTTTTCCCAATGATTTCAACCCGAGTGAAATGGCTGCAGAGCTTCTGTTCAACCGTTGACAAACCCATGGCAACATCATCATGGAGCTTGGTGGTGTCACGCTCCATAAAACTTCGTAGGTGCATCTTTGAAACCTCTCCTGCTCGTCTACGATTGAACACAATGACCTGTGCAAGTGTAACTTTTGCAAGTTCTGCATAAGTCTGGGGGCTGGCTTCATCTTTCAAGGTGTTAAAGGCATTTTCTCCTGATTTATTCAGATGCTGATGCAGAAGCTTAACATCTTCAGTGAATGGTAATGTTAATGGCCTATTGTATTTGGCATGATTTTAAGTGCTAAGGGCACTATGAGACACCATCTCTGACCATTTTGATGAGCACAGTTTTTTGAATGCGTCTGACGACTTCATCAGTTGTTCATCTTCTGCCATGAGTGCTCGGCAATGAACAAGGTTACAGATTTTGTTCAGTGTATGTCCCAGTTTTATGGCAAGGCTTGTTTTTTTGTATGAACGTGTTTCTTCATCAAAGCCTGACACAGTCTTTACTGCTTGCACAACTCTCTGGAAGTTAGCAGGTTTCACAGCATCCTCTAGGTTATGTATTGCATATTTTGTGCGCAGACATATCAACAAACGGCCAACTTCATGAAGCTTTTGTCGCATGTAGTCGTATTTTGAGGGGTCTTGTCCATGTCTGTTGTGGAGTGACTGAGCAAACTGAATAATACATAGGTCATTTCTCACAGCTGAGGTAACATCGTCGGGTTTCATACTTTTAATGATCTTACAAACTCCACTTGAGATTTCATGATAGAATGCAGACTCTTTAGCCAAAGCCAAACTCAGCACTTTGGCTCTTCCAGGTGGATTATCCATATCCATATTTTCTGGCTTACAGGGGCATCTACGGACATGTCTCCATAGTTGCTTTCGAACGTACATTCCTTCACAGTAGATACAGTGAATAAATGTTCCAGCTACGGCCTTAGCTTTTGTCTTTCTCTTCACTTTCAAGGGCCCTTGTCCACCTTGTAAAACTGCATTGTTATGCTTGTGATTTCCCCTGTTCCTCAATTTTTCTAATAAAACTTTGCGCTCTTTAGAATCCTTGTGAAGGGAAAACACTTGGATAATTTCAGGATACGTCCGGTGTGTTTGCAAATGGCGTGAAATTTGAGTTTGTGGCTTACCACAAACATAACAGAAGTTTTGTAGACATGTAATCTGCTTTGAGGATTCCTGTTTGAGAAGCTCATCTTTTCTGTCTGGTTTATCCTTTGAGTATGTGGTAGAAGTGGCTTGGCCTGATGTTTTAAATGCACTTTCTCCAATATTACTTGTGTCAGGAGGAAAGCAACATTTTGACGTGCTGGGAAAAACAGGGAAACTTGTGTCTGACATATTAGGATCAGATATTGCTGCTTTTTCCAGAATCTGTCCAACTTTGGACTGGCTACACTGAAGGGGGACACAGGGACATCTGAACAAGTCTCCAGTCCATCACAGGGATACCTGGACATGTCTCCAGTCCATCACAGGTACACAGGGACAGGTCTCCAGTCCATCACAGGGACACGTGGACAAGTCTCAAGTCCATCACAGGGACATGTGGACAAGTCTCAAGTCCATCACAGGGACACCTGGACAGGTCTCCAGTCCATCACAGGGACAAGTCTCCAGTCCATCACAGGGATACCTGGACAGGTCTCCAGTCCATCACAGGGATACCTGGACAGGTCTCCAGTCCATCACAGGTACACAGGGACAAGTCTCCAGTCCATCACAAGGACACATGGACAAGTCTCCAGTCCATCACAGGGACACATGGACAGGTCTCCAGTCCATCACAGGGACACGTGGACAAGTCTCAAGTCCATCACAGGGACATCACAGGGACATGTGGACAAGTCTCCAGTCCATCACAGGGACACCTGGACAGGTCTCCAGTCCATCACAGGGACACATTTACAAGTAATAATAATAATAATAATAATAATAATAATAATAACAATAACAATAATAATAATAATAATAATAATAATAATAATAATAATAATAGCTGACAAGTTATAACAATAACAAGTCTCCAGTCCATCACAGGGACACATTTACAAGTCTCCAGTCCATCACAGGGACACATTTACAAGTCTCCAGTCTATCACAGGGACATCCTGGACAGGTCTCCAGTCCATCACAGGGATACCTGGACAGGTCTCCAGTCCATCACAGGTACACAAGGACAAGTCTCCAGTCCATCACAGGGACACGTGGACAAGTCTCCAGTCTATCACAGGGACACGTGGACAAGTCTCAAGTCTATCACAGGGACACATGGACAAGTCTCCAGTCCATCACAGGGACACGTGGACAAGTCTCAAGTCCATCACAGGGACATGTGGACAAGTCTCCAGTCCATCACAGGGACACCTGGACAGGTCTCCAGTCCATCACAGGGACAAGTCTCCAGTCCATCACAGGGATACCTGGACAGGTCTCCAGTCCATCACAGGTACACAAGGACAAGTCTCCAGTCCATCACAAGGACACATGGACAAGTCTCAAGTCCATCACAGGGACACGTGGACAAGTCTCAGGGACACATTTACAAGTCTCCAGTCCATCACAAGGACACATTTACAAGTCTCCAGTCCATCACAGGGACACATTTACAAGTCACCAGTCCATCAGGGACACGTGGACAAGTCTCCAGTCCATCACAGGGACACCTGGACAAGTCTCCAGTCCATCACAGGGACATGTGGACAAGTCTCCAGTCCATCACAGGGACACATTTACAAGGAAGTCACTTTTTTCTTGGAAGGCTCCCTTTCTGACAGCCTTGAACTAATCAGGATGATCCTGTGTTAGAAGACGTAAAACAAGTTGGTTTGGACCAACGATCCAAGCGGGACGGTGCTCGTTAACAGCGGGATTGAAATAAAGGATCGTGCAGAGATTTTTTCTTCAAAACATACATTTTCCTGGATAAGTTGAAGGTAACGCTCCCATTATGCCGATTCGCCATGCAACAGCGACTCCAACTCAGGAGAAGGCGCCCTCCGCGGCTGCAGAGAACGATCCAGAAGCCTCAGATGAGGAGTCGCCCTCTGCTAATGAAGATCAGGCAGCATCTTCAGCTGCAAGAGGCAAAGATGAGGAGGGGGAGAATTCAGGTGACGCGAATGCGGACAAGAATGAAGACACTACTGAAGAGTGAGTGGAGGGAGAAAAAAAGGATGAGAAAGATGTGAAATGCCCGGACTGCGAGGCTGGCCAGTGCTCAACACACTGCTTTGTTCTCCTTCTAAGGATGAAGGATGGCTACAAGTATGGGAAATCCAAAAGCAAGAAGGTGAAACGGACAATTCCTGCATGGGCTAGTGCCACTGCCAGCAAACGCATTCCTGTTACCAACTATGCAGGCACGTAGTGCAAAGTGGATACTGTAGTATCATTATCGAAGCTATAATTTACTCTCAGGACAAGGTAGGGATTTCATTCCAGTCACTCATGAAATAACTTCATTATTGATTTTATTAATAGTGTTATTATTTATCTCTAAATAAAAAAAGTGGTCCTCCTTTATTTATATCGTCTGCAGAGACTCGAAGAAACACACCGACCACAGGTTCAGACCCATCGATGAAGCTGCAGCGGAACTCAGAGAGGATCTGCTGAGATCCATGAAACCACTGAAGGAGAAGCTGGAGGTCAAGAAGAAAGTTCAGTCTGAGTTTGATCAGACAGCAGAACATGTGAAGGTCCAGGCTCGACTCACAAAAGCCGTTTTCGCATTGACCAGCCCTTAAAGGCCCGGGTGGCCCCGCCCCGCCCTCTAACCCGGGTTCAGCGTGTCCGCATTTTCCTTTTTTTCCCCGGCTCCGCCCTCGTTTTGGAACCATCTCCACCGTGGTTCCATCGGACCGCGGCCCGACGGGCCCAGTTTCACGTCATTTACTGCTCACATTTGATTCGTTGTTTGCAGCAGGGGCTGGACTGCTTCGTGTAGGGGCGAGACCAGAGGGCGTGACTAGCTGCGTGTTGAGTCATCAACTGCGATTTCGCCAGCGCACCTAAAAACACTCTATTTTCATCTAAAAACTACTTTT
>JBBPBX010110259.1:0-10899 GCA_038048925.1 Garcialebias charrua | reverse complement strand
TTTAACTGCCCACACTGTGGTCAGTAAAGCTTTCTCACAGTCTGAGAATCTCAACTCGGGGCCTGCCATCGTTTTGCTGGCATAGGCTACTACACGTTTGTCTCTGTCGTGTATCTGGTACAGACCTGCACTTATGCAATGAGCTGAGAAGCCCACTTCCAAGTAAAACTCTTTGTTGTAGTCTGGGTAGACTAAACAAGGGGCTGACTTGATCCTGTTTATAAGAGCGTCCATTGCCTGTTGCTGTTTGTCAGTCCAAACAAATGGTACGTCTTTTTTAAGGAGTTCAGTCAGTGGTTTCGCAAGGTCCGCATAGTTTTCGATGAATTGGTTCGAGTAGTTACACACGCCCAGAAAACTTTGTAGTTCTTTGAGATTGGTGGGGACTTTGAGATTGTCGAGGCCTTGGGTGCGAGTCAGCTGTGGTTGTACTCCGTCTGGACCTACAAGTAGGCCAACGTAGTCCACCTTGGTTCTGCACCATTGGCATTTTGACAGTGATATCTTAGCACCAGCAGTTGTTAGTTGATTCAGAACGTGGTCGATCTCAGCCAAATGTGAGTCCAATGTCGGCTGCCTCAAAAGGACATCGTCCACGTAGATCAGTGTCCCACGCTCATGGGCGTCTGGACATGCTTTGTTCAAGAAGATGTTGAACTCTGCAGGTGAGTTAGCGTAGCCAAAGGGACACCTGTTAAAGGTGTATTGACGGCCACCAAAAGTGAAAGCTAGTTTGTACTGATCCTCGGCGCGCACAGGGATGGTCCAAAAACCAGAGGCGACGTCGAGGGTCGAGAAGTACTTACCATTGGTGACCTTGGGCAGTTCCTGTTGGAGTTGCGTCATAGGCCATCTGGATAAGGGAACTTGTTTGTTTAGCTTTCGGTAGTCTATAGTGAGTCTCCACTTACCATTTGGTTTTAACACCGGCCATAAAGGCGCAGAGTAAGTGCTGTTACAGTATCGGATGATACCTTTTTCTAACAGGTCATTAATGATTTCTCTGATAGGTTGATGTGCTGCCAGAGGAATCTTGTACTGTCTGACAAATGCAGGGGGAGCATTAGGCGGGGTTGGGATGCTCACTGTGTGGAGCGTGGTCAACCCACAATCCATCGAGTCAGTTGAGAATGATTTCTCATATTTTAGAAGAACTTTGCGAAGTTTGTCCCTTTCTTCATCAGTTTTCAGGGCGTCGGCTTGGGCGACCACCTGGTCAATCTGTGAAGCAACTGAGAGGGGTTCTTGTTCTTTGGGGAGCTCCAGTGAGTCCCCTTCAGTGTCGTAAAACCTGTCAACAGGTAGTGCACTGTAAGTTTGAGGGCATAGACTGTCTCCTTTGTTGAAACCGAACCTGCGGACAGTGTCCTGGTCGGACTCAGTGGGGGAGAAAAGAGCTATGGCCTGTGTTGGTTTCGTGAACAAGACTTGCCCCGTGTGTTGATTTGGGATCAAGTTTTCTGGGAGTCCTCCCAGAAATGGAATGCTTAGCTCAAAATCATGAAAATCAGTAGAGATCAACCATCCTAACTGTGTGTTTTTTGGGATCAGTACCTCTTCTGTGCTTGTGTTGCACATAGCAACAGTCGTGGTTCTGCAGTCGAGGGTCACTTGGCATGTGGCCTCCATGGACAGTCCTAAGTTGAAAAACATAGGAGATGGTTGAAAGTATGCCTGTTTTGTGCTAATAGCTTGTCCTTTCATGATGTGACACATCACTGGCTTGTTCATAACCTGAGGTGGTACCGCAGTGTTATGGCTGTTAGCAATCTGGCAGACCTCTGGTATGGTCTGTCCAGCCTTAAGGTTCTCTGTGGTTAGCACAGGAGAGTCCTTGTGGCTGTGTCTAGTGACCACAGTACATTGTTGTTGATGTCCACTCGGACACCTAATCTTACCAAAATGTCGGAGCCTATGTAGGTTGCATGTGGTAAGTTCGGGACCACGAGGAACGGGTGATCCAGTTCTCGTTGGTTCCAGAGCAGTTTCAGGTCAATGATCCCTTTTGCGGTCATTACCTGTTTATCGTTGGGGTCTGACGAAAAGCGGAAAGCCTTTTTGTTCATTTCTAGACCCAGCTGTTTTTTAACCAAGGTTCCATAGAAAGCTTGGCTGATCGCTGATTTCTCCGTCCAAGGAGACAGAACAGCATCATCGGTGTGGGATCCTTGGATCTCAACACCTTTGACTACCTGTGGTAGGTAGTGTTCAGTGAGTGCTGACTGTTTCAGCTCGCAGAGGAGGCTCTCTTGTTGGGCCTTTTCTGCCTCACCTGTTGCTGAAGGTTCACTTACCGGGATTGTGCTCTCGTTGGAGGATCCCTTTGTGCCTTCCGCGGTACCTGCTGTTAGACAGTCAGTGTCACCTTGTGTAGGCATATCGATTGGCAGTGGTTGGCTCACTCTGGTCCACATTGTCTGATCGCCATAATCTATAATCGCGTCGAAGCGGTTTATAAAGTCTTGGCCGACCAAAAATGGGAATGAGTCAACGGCGGACACGTGTACCGGGTGGTATAGCGTCATTTCACCAATCTGCATATGAACCATGGCTATAGCTGTTAGGGTTGTTCTCGTCTCTGAGAGTCCCTGCAATACTACAGCACATTCTTTGAGGGGTATTTCCCTGTCAACACCGCTAGCGGCTATCCGTAGCTCCTTCAACAGTGTGGGAGACATAATGGTTATGTCAGCCCCACCATCCAGGAGGGCCTCTTCTGTGAGGACCCCTTCTAAAGTGATTGACAGGTAAGCCTTCTTAGCGGGCCCCTTCCTGATAATGTTACACAGGAACCTATCAGGTTTTTTCCGACGTTTGTTACGTCTACCATTGTCTGTGTGATTTTCATTCACCTGTACTGGTAGTGCAGTCACACATGGGTCTGAGTGATCGGTCTGTGACGAGTCATTGTCTTTGGTGAGTGAGCTTTCCCCCCCTTTTTCTGATGAGGGGCTCTCGGACTCTGTAACAATGATGTCATGGTTACAATCAACGTCTTGTTGACTGTCTGTACCCTGATTGTCAGCATCCTGACCATCAGTATCTTGGTGACTGTCAGCAATTGTGGCATTGCTGTTATTTGTGTGTTCTGAGTCACTATCAATGATAGTGCTACACATTACTCCAGGTTTGTTTTCCTTGTTTGTTTTTTTCAAACTTTCTAACAACCGACGTATGTTCTCCATCTCTTCTGAGGACAGAGGTTTAGGGCCTTTTTTCTGGAACTTCTGTGGGTTTTTCCTCGCCCCAGACTGTTCAGTTTGAGGTGCAGGAGCTGGCGCATTGCTCGGGGGTCCCCTCTGGGACCACCCTCTTTCATATGAGTCTCCTTGGGACCCATATTTCTTTTTCTTTTGGAATGCCCCCCTTTTTTGATGATGGGGTTCTTCCTCTTGATGCGGCCTGTACCACTTAGGGTCTCTGGACCCCTTTTGGTCTTTGTTCCAGCGGACACCTTCATTTTGCGGTCTGTCAGGTTGGAAATTTTGTTTATTCTCGCCTTCCTTAAAAGAGTGAGCTGGCGCTCTTGCTCCTTCAAGGTCTAGCGTTTGGTATTTGACCTTTTCACCTGGATACACTTCAACGGGTTTCTTGTGTCGCTTGTATGTTTCAAAAACACGTATAGCGCACTCCTTTAATTCACGCATGGTTTTTTCTCTGTAGTCGGCCATGAGGTTGGCCGTTGAACCAATCTCTGAATATAGATTGTTCATAAAAAGAAACTTAAAATCACGTTCATCCTCCATCCCTGGCTCATTCCGATCACCAAAAAAGGCTTCGAAAAGTCTGTCATAATATGGGATTGGATGTTCATTCTGCCCCTGAGTGATTTTCAATGCGGCTTGGTAGCCAACGTCTCCCATGCGAGGAGCATATTCTTGCAGTAGAGTTTCGCAGAAAAGTTTGTAATCCTTCAAAATGGCGACTGGTTGACGCGCAATGAAGTGCTGCACTTTCCTGTTTGTGGTGAGTTTGATCAAACTGATTTTATCGTCAACCGTAGCGTTCGGATAGCATGCCAGTTTAAACTCAATGTCTTTCAGATAGGTATCGGTTTCAGTTGAACCATATTGCCCTGGCTCAAAACGTTGAACGAACTGGGAAATTTTATGGAGTCGTTCTATTGGGACAGCGAATTGAGAGCCATTAATAGTGATATACCCACCCATCTGCGCACCAGGTACACCTGTAGACATGGGGTACGTAGGTACCTGCCATTGGGTTGTCCCAGCAAATGTCTGTTGAGGTGGAGGTGGTGGTGGTGGCGGAGGGAGTAGTGCATCGGGCATGGGCGGGGGCGGTGGAGGAGGGAGTGGGTCATCAGGTATGGGAGGGGGCGGCGGAGGCGGTGGATTCTCAAGGTGTTTACTCATGAGATCCAAACATTTTCTCTCTTCGTCAAAGAGTTTGTTCATTGCTGATGCACGCTCTATTCTACAACTGTTCAGTTGGACTCTTAACCCATCATTTTCACGTTGTAACATCATGTGCTGCTCTTGTGATTTTCTATAATCATCTTGCAGCCTTGTGTACCGTAGTGATAATGATTCCAGGGTGTCCGTGCATTTGTCCAGCGCGTCCCGTGCCTCCTCACAATCCGCCTGAAGCGACTTGTATTGATGGTAATACTTATCCCTCTCCACCACACATTTTCCCAACTCACCTTGTGATTGGTCAAAATCCCTTTTTAACACTGTGCATTCTTCGTAGAGACTACGCGCTTGTTCAGCGCTGCCCATACTCGACTGTGTTAAACTCTTTACCTCCTGCTGTAAAGTGGCAACCTCCATTTGTGCTGTTAAACATGATGTAGAGACAGCCCGGCGTGCAACAGTTTCAAAGTCTAGCTTGGCCTTTAACAGAAGGCTTAATTTAGCCAAACGTTTATCTCTGTCTGCTTTCTTTTCAGCCGTTGTGGTTCCAGCTGTTACAATTCTTAATGCTCTGTCCACATCTGTTTCCTCCATCAACTGTGTCTCTTCATGATAGTTTATGATGGACCCTGTGAGTGAAAATAAGGCACGTTCGATCCAATCTGCTTTGGTCGGGTCGTGGCCTTCAGTTGGCACAGGCTGCCCCGTATCAGTGGTGTTAGGGGTCTCACCCTCTGCGCCTGCCATCTTTTATCTGGAATTTCAGTGAAAATCAAAATAAAAGATGCTCTGTATTCGTTATTCTAAACTTTTCACTATTTGAAATAAACAGGAAAGTTTAAATGTGCACAGGATAACTGTGGAAGGTGATGTGTCAGAGAAAAGGAAGAGAAAGGAAAAAAAATTTCAGTTATCTGGAGTGAAAACTGTACTTTTGTTTGTTATTTTAAATTCTTTTGTATTTAAAATAAGCAAAAATGTTTGTCTGTACCTCTGTTATTCTAAATATTTTATTTAAAATAAACAGGAGCTATTGTTTGTGTACAGAACAAAATTAAAAGCTGGTAATTCACCATAAAAATGCTGACTTTTTTATGATGTTTTTGAGAAAACTCATCTGTCAACGTCTTTTAACCAACAGGGGGCAGCTTCGAGACTTAATGTTATCACGAAGAGACTGATTTTGTTTATTCAGTATTTAAACTAAAAACAACCTTTTCAGAATTAGTTTCTAGTGTGTCAGTGATAAACGCTCGAACCACGTTCTTGTCAGAGACAAATCTATGTTGTTAGACAGTTTAGATGGCTTTAAATGAGTGTTTAAACTCTCAGTGAAATCTCCGTTTGTCCTGTGAGTGTGTGAACTGCTTGTCACCCGAAGTGCACCTGGAAATGACGACACAAGTAGGCGGGTCGACGCAGCGCGTCACCAGCTTCCGTTGAGCGAGGCGGAGCTCGCTAAACAGATACGTGACGTCAACCAATCAATCACAGCGTTTGTAGTTCATTCCCAAGCGTTCATGGTGAATGAAGTTTTCTTACCTTCGACCACGGCAGTGCCGGAAATGACGACAAAGTGGGTTGGTCGCAACGGCGTGCGTTCCCACTACAGCGAATCAGCGCTCGCCACGAGTGATTGACAGCTCACAGCTCTCGTTTATCCAATCACAGCTCATAAACAAACGTGTACACGTAGCCTTTAACGCTACCTATTAGCACAATAGAACGCAACTTTACAGACCCTTAAAACAACTCAAACGCTTCAAATTAACTTCCCAAAATTCTGAAACGTGGCAATCACAATTAAAACAGGCACGACTTAGCTACGCTCAGTAACCCAGCACTGCAGCTGCAGAACAAACACGGACTCGCTCGGAGCCACTTAAGGTCGGTTCCGGTCCACTTTTTAATGGAGCAGGAAACGGGTCTGACAGAACCCAGCCGACAACGTTCTAACAGTAATATGCTTTTTCGACCTGCTCTAATATGTAAAAATACCACACACAGCAATCTCGCAGATGTTAACAGCTTTTCAGGCAGTTTGACTCGGCGGTCAACAAAGCTTTGTACCGGAGTCTGTGCGTGAACTGGGCCGAACGGAACCAGAACCCCCCCACAGACCACGGGCTGACAAAACTTCACCTAAAGCTTCCCACAGCGTGTTAAGGAGTTGAACAATAACAATCTCTCAGCTTCAAATGATAAAAACATGCAGAATCTGCCTGTCTTGAACACCCCAGCCAAAAATTATCACCTTCAGAGTCCAAAAATTGGAACAATCATGCCAACATAACGTTTCAAGTTCATGAGAGATCACAGATTTATCAATAAACTTTCAGAAAAACTCGTACGGGCCACCAGATGAAGGAAACATGAGGGAGACCATATATTGTGTCTTTAAACACATATAGTGCCACCCAGATGTAACTAAAGGATTTTAACAGGGGTCAGTATTAAGCTGACCTCTTTATCCTTAATTAATCTACTTATTCAGATTGAATAGTAATTTCACGGATTCTTTTCTTTTTCAGTTTACCCAATATTTCTGTGATCTTTATGATGGATAAATAAACAAAGCCATTAAGTGACAGAGACGTTAACCTAGTTGGTATGCCAGGCGACACTACCATTTATTTAAAATAAATCAACTAAATTAACACCATTACACTTGATTGACATGATTTCACTTTCTTTCAATTTAATACGTCAGCACACTTAAATTTAACACAACAGACTTCAATATTGGATGTTAAACATATTTAGTCTGAGGGCTCCTTAGCTTAAATAGTTTCCAGCTTAGATTGAGAGAAAAAGATAGGAGGAAGATGGTTTAAAGGAAATTATCTTGAGCATGTTACCAAAGTGACACTTCTCATCAGATTTCTGCTAAAATCCAGGTACGTTTGTAAACAGCTCTTTACCTTTCGACGACGAGTCTGATAAAGAGATGGCACCAGCCTGTAAGATGCACAGTCCTTCAGGCCCAGTTCGTCTGAACTGGTCATTCGTTTACGTTTCCAACGTCTCCTGGGTTCCGCTTGGTCATCAGAAAATATGTCAGCTCCTGGCCTCTGACTTCAAGATAAGCTTATTCCAGGAAGGAATAAACAAAGTTTTGAGCTTACGCTCGTTCGAAGTGGATTCATAACAGCATGTTATACAATCCTTAGCTGAATGACTGTCCTTGGCGGGTGACAGGCATTCATTCAGCTCTTTGGGACGTCTTCATGTCTTTGAAGCTCCCAGAAACTCTCCCGTTCCAGCAACAGCTTAGAACTTAGTACCGGCTCTGAGAGGAGAGCGACTTGTTTCTTCCCCATTGGTCCGACAGGACCGGTCGGGGAGTTCACTTGTTGTTATCAGAGTACAAGGCCACAACTAGCAGCAGAGAGAAATGTTTAGGAAAAGACAGACTCATAGACTCCAAGAGGAAAAACACTTGGATTAGCGTCTTAACACTTCTAAAACAAATCTGAAAAGCACAGTTTGACATAAAATTCAACTATGACACCATTATATGGTCAAGTAACACAGTAATACTACATATTAACAGAATAACAGCAGCTTAAAAGCACACATCATGAAAATGACAAAAGTTATTCTTTTGATTACATTAGAATAAAATCAAAGATAGAAATAGTCTCTTTTGGTGACTATATTCTCAGATTATAACTAATGGAATAATTTGTAGTAAGTGTCTTGCTTTACTGAGAGGTCAGTAAAGGTCATCTCTGGAACAGTTCAAAAGTACACAGGTGTCTTAAAGTGGACATGGTCATGCCCACTACATAGGTGAGGGACCAGACAAAGTGCAGCCCGAAGACCCCAATGATGAGTACAATAAATGGACAAAATATTCCCTCGCCCGGACGCGGGTCACCGGGGCCCCACTCTGGAGCCAGGCCCGGAGGTGGGGCACGTTGGCGAGCGCCTGGTGGCCGGGCTTTCACCCATGGAGCTCGGCCGGGCACAGCCCGAAGAGGAGACGTGGGTCCCCCTTCCCATGGGCTCACCACCTATGGGAGGGGCCAAAGGGGTCGGGTGCAATGTGGGATGGGTGGTGGCCGAGGGCGGGGACCCTGGCGGTCTGATCCTCGGCTACAGAAGCTGGCCATTGGGACATGGAATGTCACCTCTCTGGTGGGGAAGGAGCCTGAGCTAGTGTGTGAGGTTGAGAGGTTCCGGCTAGAAATAGTTGGACTCACCTCAACGCATGGCTCTGGCTCTGGAACCAGTTTCCTTGAGAGGGGTTGGACACTCTTCTACTCTGGAGTTGCCCCTGGTGAGAGGCGCCGAGCAGGAGTGGGCATACTTGTTGCCCCCCATCTTGGTGCCTGTACGTTGGGGTTCACCCCGGTGAACGAGAGGGTAGCCTCCCTTCGCCTACGTGTGGGGGGACGGGCTCTGACTGTTGTTTGTGCCTATGCGCCAAACGGCAGCGCAGATTACCCACCCTTTTTGGAGTCCTTGGAGGGGGTATTGGAGAGTGCGCCTCCTGGGGACTCCCTTGTTCTGCTGGGGGACTTCAACGCTCACGTGGGCAATGACAGTGAGACCTGGAGGGGTGTGGTTGGGAGGAACGGCCCCCCTGATCTGAACCCGAGTGGTGTTTTGTTGTTGGACTTCTGTGCTCGTCATGGATTGTCCATAACGAACACCATGTTCAGGCATAAGGGTGTACATATGTGCTCTTGGCACCAGGACACCCTAGGTCGCAGTTCGATGATCGACTTTGTTGTCGTCTCATCTGATCTGCGGCCGCATGTCCTGGACACTCGGGTGAAGAGAGGGGCGGAGCTGTCAACTGACCACTACCTGGTGGTGAGTTGGCTCCGATGGTGGGGGAGGATGCCGGTCAGACCTGGCAGACCCAAACGTATTGTGAGGGTCTGCTGGGAACGTCTGGCAGAGTCTCCCGTAAGGCGGAGCTTTAACTCCCACCTCCGGGAGAGCTTTGAACACGTTCCGAGGGAGGCGGGGGACATTGAGTCCGAGTGGGCCATGTTCCGCGCCTCTATTGTCGAGGCAGCTTATCAGAGTTGTGGCCGCAAGGTTGTTGGTGCCTGTCGTGGTGGCAACCCTCGAACCCGGTGGTGGACACCGGCAGTGAGGGATGCTGTCAGGCTGAAGAAGGAGTCCTATTGGGCCTTTTTGGCCTGTGGGACCCCGGAAGCAGCAGATAGGTACCGACAGTCCAAGCGGCATGCGGCTCGGGTGGTTGCTGAGGCAAAAACTCGGGCGTGGGAGGAGTTCGGAGAGGCCATGGAGAATGACTTCCGTACGGCTTCGAGGCGATTCTGGTCCACCATCCGGCGTCTCAGGGGGGGAAAGCGGTACGCGACCAACACCATTTATGGTGGGGATGGCGTGCTGTTGACCTCAACTCGGGATGTTGTGAGTCGGTGGGCGGAATACTTCGAAGACCTCCTCAATCCTACTGGCACGTCTTCCACTGAGGAAGCGGAGCCTGGGGACTTTGGGTCGGGCTCTCCAATCTCTGGAGCTGAGGTCACCGAGGTGGTTAAAAAGCTCCGCGGTGGCAGGGCTCCAGGGGTGGATGAGATTCGCCCTGAGTTCCTTAGGGCTCTGGATGTTGTGGGGTTGTGTTGGCTTACGCGACTCTGCAATATCGCGTGGACATCGGGGGCAGTTCCCTTGGATTGGCAGACTGGGGTGGTGGTTCCCCTATTCAAAAAGGGGGACCGTAGGGTGTGTTCCAACTATAGGGGGATCACACTCTTAAGCCTCCCTGGTAAGGTCTATTCAGGGGTTCTGGAGAGGAGGGTCCGTCGGATAGTCGAACCTCGGATTCAGGAGGAGCAGTGTGGTTTTCGTGCTGGTCGTGGAACACTGGACCAGCTCTACACCCTCAGCAGGGTCCTGGAGGGCGTGGGAGTTTGCCCAACCAGTTTACATGTGCTTTGTGGACTTGGAAAAGGCATTCGACCGCGTCCCTCGGGGGGTTCTGTGGGGGGTACTCCGGGAGTATGGGGTACCAGGCCCATTGATATGGGCTGTTAGGTCCCTGTATGACCGGTGTCAGAGCTTGGTCCGCATTGCCGGCAGTAAGTCAGGCTCGTTTCCAGTGAGAGTTGGACTCCGCCAAGGTTGCCCTTTGTCACCGATTCTGTTCATAACTTTTATGGACAGAATTTCTAGGCGCAGCCAAGGTGTTGAGAGGATCCGTTTTGGTGACCTTAGAATTGCTTCTCTGTTTTTTGCAGATGATGTGGTCCTATTGGCTTCATCAGTTCGTGATTTACAACTTTCACTGGAGCGGTTTGCAGCCGAGTGTGATGCGGCCGGGATGAGGATCAGTTCCTCCAAATCCGAGGCCATGGTCTTGAGCCGGAAAAGGGTAGCATGCCCTCTCCGGGTCGGGGAGGAGGTCCTGCCCCAAGTGGAGGAGTTTAAGTATCTCGGGGTCTTGTTCACGAATGAGGGAAAACTGGAGCGTGAGATCGATAGGCGGATAGGTGCAGCATCCGCAGTGAAGCGGGCTCTGTACCGGTCTGTCGTGGTGAAG
>JBBPBX010110258.1:0-10899 GCA_038048925.1 Garcialebias charrua | reverse complement strand
CCTACGCACCGTTCGTAACACGAAATTAACGTAAGTTGGATCACATACAAAACAATATATATATATTTTTTAAATAAATAAATAAATGTACAGTACTGTACAGTTACCAAGCACTTAGCCTATCTTAACATAGTTTTTAAAGATGAAGGGTTGAGTTGAATTGTCTCCCATTCACATAAAGGGAGCTAGCTCCTTTTATGTGAATGGAGCCTGCTAGGGAGGAGGGAGACAAGTCAACTCACTCCATCTTTAAAAACTGTGTTAGGGTAGGCTAAGTGCTTGGTAACTGTACAGTACTGTACATTGATTTATTCATAAAAAACTTTTTTAATGAGATATGTGACGTAAACGAAACGTCGTAAGTCGAGGGTGTCGTAAGTCGAGGACTACCTGTATATATATAATTTTTAGTAGTGCTGCTGCTTCTACTCATCATAAGCAGTTAGTTGAGGTGGTATGGGCATTTGATTAGGATGCTTACTTGAGGTTTTCCGGGCATGTTCTAATGGGAGAGGCACAAATCGGATTCCAAAAAAGTTGGGACACTAAACAAATTGTAAATAAAAACTGAATGCAATGATGTGGAGGTGCCAACATCTAATATTTTATTCAGAATAGAACACAAATCACAGATCAAAAGTTTAAACTGAGTTTTAAGGGAAAATATGTTGTTTCAAAATTTCATGGCGTCAAATCCCAAAAAAGTTGGGACAAGTCCATTTTTACCACTGTGTGGCATCCCCCCTTCTTCTTACAACACTCAACAGACGTCTGGGGACAGAGGAGACCAGTTTCTCAAGTTTAGAAATAGGAATGCTCTCCCATTCATGTCTAATACAGGCCTCTAACTGTTCAATCGTCTTGGGCCTTCTTTGTTGCACCTTCCTCTTTATGATGCACCAAATGTTCTCTATAGGTGAAAGATCTGGACTGCAGGCTGGACATTTCAGTACCGGATCCTTCTCCTACGTAGCCATGATGTTGTGATTGCTGCAGAATGTGGTCTGGCATTATCTTGTTGAAAAATGCAGGGTCTTCCCTGAAAGAGATGACGTCTAGATGGAGCATATGTTGTTCTAGAACCTGAACATAGTTCTCTGCATTAATGGTGCCTTTCCAGACATGCAAGCTGCCCATGCCACAAGCGCTCATGCAACCCCATACCATCAGTGATGCAGGCTTCTGAACGGAGCGTTGATAACAACTTGGGCTATCCTTGTCCTCTCTGGTCCGGATGACATGGCGTCCCAGTGTTCCATAAAGAACTTCAAATCGTGACTCATCTGACCACAGAACAGTCTTCCATTTTGCCACACTCCATTTTAAATGACCCCTGGCCCAGTGCAAACGTCTGAGCTTGTGGAGCTTGCTTAGAAATGGCTTCCTCTTTGCACTGTAGAGTTTCAGCTGGCAACGGCGGATGTCAGAACCATACAGAACCATAAGGTTCTGTTGTTTCACTGACAATGCTTTCTGGAAGTATTCCTGAGCCCATTCTGTTATTTCCTTGACAGTGGCATTCCTGTTTGAGGTGCAGTGACGTTTAAGGGTCCAGAGATCACGAGCATCCAGTAGAGTTTTATGGCCTTGACCCTTACGCACAGCGATTGTTCCAGATTCTCTGAATCTTTTGATGATGTTATGCACGGTTGATGATGATAACTTAAAAGTCTTTGCTATTTTACGCTGGGTAACACCATTCTGGTATTGCTGCACTATCTTTCTGCGCAACAATGGTGGAATTGGTGATCCTCTTACCATCTTGGCTTCTGAGAGACACTGACACTCTGAGAAGCTCTTTTTATACCCAATCATGTTGTCAATTGACCTAATTAGTGTTAATTGGTCTTCCAGCTGTTCGTTATATGCTCAATTTCCTTTTTCCAGCCACTTATTGCTACTTGTCCCAACTTTTTTGGGATTTGTTGACACTGTGAAATTTTGAATCAACATATTTTTCCTTTAAAATGTTACATTTACTCAGATTAAACTTTTGATCTGTCATCTATGTTCTATTACGAATAAAATATTCACATTTGCCATCTCCACATCATTGCATTCAGTTTTTATTCACAATTTGTTTAGTGTCCCAACTTTTTTGGAATCCGGTTTGTAGGTAAGACTCAGAATTTGCTGTAGGAATTATATAACTTTTCGGGCATGGGAAAATCTTGGGGTTCTGGAGATGGTGGAGACTGTCGCTTGAGAGGTGTGTGAGGGTTTTTACCCTGGCCACATCGCCTTTGCGAGCAAGAAGTAGACAATGGAAATAGCCATATTACCGTTTTCCAATCTAAATGGTTGCTGCTAAAGAGATTACTGTTGTGCTCAGACCACTGGTTCAAGATGGATGACTTCTCTGTGTTTAACAAGTGTAGGCACCTCCAAGTCTGAGCCTGAAGACTCATTGGCCCTGAGCTGCCTGCATACAGGTCTAAGACCCACTATATGATTCTCTGTTTTGATACTTAATAGCCGTTTGTCCTCAAGTGTGGTTCCTCAAAATGTCCTCCTTTTTTAAAAGGTCTGATATAAAATAAATTAATTAAAAAAATTAAAAAAATAAACAGGACTGGATACTGCTGTTCTTGCATATTTTAGGCCTATATCTAAATTATCTTTTATTTCAAAAATCCTTGAGAAGATACTTTTTAACCATTTACTGGCTTTTCTGAAGAAACATAATATCCTTGAGGTTTTCCAATCTGGTTTTAAAATCTTACACAGCACAAATTAGCTTTTTTAAGAGTTTTTAATTACTTTTTTAAAATTCAATTCAACCTTTATTTAGGCAGGTTAATCCCACTGAGCCTCGAGAACTAATTTACAAGAGAGACCTGGCTACAAACAAAGAATGATGACAACAGCAACAGTAGATTTTCCTTGGACAATTCATTCAACCTTTATTTATACAGGCTAGCCTCGTTGAGTCACAATAGACAATCATAAGAGAGGCATACAGATTTTTTTTAACAAGTTAAAACAAAGATGTCAAAGTAGCAAAACAGACAGTTTATAAGGCAAATGTACAAAATCAAAAACAGGAACATGTCTGCATTGGTTTTTGCCAGGATTCCAACAGATTCTTAAAGCCATTTAGAGAGGTCAATGTTGAGAGCTTCAGATCTTTTTGTAAGATATTCCAGGAAGCAGGACCGGAGTAGGAGAAGGCCCTTTTGCCAAGCTCTGTCCTCACTGACGGAACACTGCAGGTAATCATGTCCTGAG
This sequence comes from Garcialebias charrua, assembly GCA_038048925.1. Lineage (NCBI taxonomy): Eukaryota > Metazoa > Chordata > Actinopteri > Cyprinodontiformes > Rivulidae > Garcialebias > Garcialebias charrua. The sequence goes on along the minus strand of JBBPBX010110258.1, from coordinate 7,671 downwards.
AGCGCACGCTGTAGCTGCACTCACGCAGAGACATGTAGGAGGAGATGTATGAAGGCAGCAGACCAAGAAGTGATTTAAAGATGAAAATGTACCAGTGGAAGAGTCTGCCTGAAGTTAATGATGTCCAGTTAACCAATGAATACAGGGTGCAGTGGTGAGTACGATAATCACAGCCAGTTATGAATCTTATCTTAGTGCACCATGATAGACAGCATCCAACATCTGCAAGGTGCTTGTAGGAGCGTTCATGTAGATAATGTCACTAAAATCAATGGAGGGAAGGAAAGTCACAGTTACAAGGCGTTTCCTAGCATTCATTGTTAGACAGGATCTGTTTCTGAAAAAAGAAACCCAGTTTAACTTTCAGTTTCTTTACTAGATTTTCCACGTGGAGCTTAAAAGAGAGATGCAAATCGACCAGGATACCCAAATATTTATAGGCATCAACAAACTCAATAGGGACACCATTTCAGGATAAAATCAGAGGAAGAACTGCTGTGACCGACTTTCTATTTGAAAAAAAGCATCCCTTTGGTTTTTTCAGCATTTAGGACAAGTTTGAGACGGAACAAATCTGACTGGATGATGTCAAAAGCGGATTGCAAAAGCTGGAAAGCCTTAGCAACTGTTTTAGCTCGACAGTAAACAACTGTGTCATCAGCATAGAAATGTAAGGATGCATCAGGGATGCTCTGACCTACATTACCTATGTAGATTGTAAAGAGGGTTGGTCCTAAGACTGAGCCTTGTGGTACACCATTGTTGACTGTTAAATAACTGGAAGAAGTACCATTATGTTGAACACATTGCCTCCGATCGGAAAGATAGTTAGAAAACCAACCAATGGTGTGATCTGAGAAACCGATTTCTGAGAGCTTATGACACAAGATGTTATGATCCACAGTGTCAAAAGCTTTAGACAGGTCTAAGAAAAGTGCAGCACAATAATCCTTAGCATCCAATGCTTCAACAACGTCATTAAGAACCTTCAGTGAAGCAGTCTGTTGTGCTGTGTTGTTTCCTGAAACCAGATTGATGGAGAGGTAAGATGTTAAATGAGTCCAGATAATTTTTGATTTGAGAGTTTATCAGTTTTTCTAGAACCTTGGCTAAAATGCAGAGTTTAGAGATCGGTCAATAGTTGTTCGGTGAGGTGGGGTCACCTCCCTTCAGCAAAGGCTGTTTTCCAAGCATCCGGAATGGAGTTTTGGCTTATGGACAGATTAAAGATGTGGGTCACAGGGACTGTGATGATATGAGCAGCCAGCCTTAAGAAAGAAGGTGGAAATTCATCTGGACCTGCAGATTTTTTAGGATCAAGACCTTTTAACAGTTTATTTACCTCACTGACTGAGAACGGAGAAAAAGAGAAGGTGTGATTAACGGAGGGTTGACTTGTAGGAGGGTTTTGATTTGTAGAAGTTTGGTTATTAGATGAAGTGGCTACTTTTCCATTATTAAATGTGTCAAATAATGAACTAGAAGCAACAAAATGTTTGTTGAAACAGTTCAGGATCTCATTATTTGACACAGGAACAGAGTTAACGAGAAGTTGTGATGGGAGGTCAGATGATTGGGGGATGCCTAAGAGATTTGATGGTTTTCCATAATTTTTTTAGGGTCGTTTAGATTTTTGGGGGTCTAAGATAAAAAAAATAGTTACGTTTTGCAGCTTTGATGGCAGTTGCGCATTTATTCCTCAGCTGCCGAAAATTCAACCAATCAGTGTCTTAGCTAAATTTTCTTGCTGTGGCCCAAAGATGGTCTCTCTTGTGCAGGAGGTCAGCTAGTTCAGGAGTAAACCTGGGGCTGTCATGTCCCTTTATCCTGAACTGGCGGAAAGGAGCGTGTTTGTTCACAAAATAAATGAAACTATTATGAAAATAGTTCCAGGCGGTGTTCACGTCGTTGGTTAATAGAATACGTTGCCAGTCAAAGTGAGATAGATCCCAGAGGAATGACTGTTCACAAAAACATTTCAAATCCCTTTTTTATTAATCTGGGTTTAGAAGGTAGATGTTTAATATCTCTGAGAGCTGCTATTACACAACGATCACTCAAAATGTCAGCAAATACACCTGTACCAGGGAATTTGTGATGCGTATTTGTTAGAAACAGGTCTAAGATGGAAGATTTTTTAAGACAGTTTTTGTTTGGTCTAGTGGGAGAGTCAATAAGTTGGGTTAGATTTAGTGAGATAGGCAACATTCCTTGAATTTATCACAAAGGGGGGTTGACTTATCCCAATCAATGTTGAAATCTCCTGCCTAAAAAAATCTCTTTGAATTTTAAATTTCCTAGGTATTATGTCAGGGAACTGACAGGGAAATTTTAGCAACTGACTCTGGGGATTGTGTTGTTCTTATGCTTTAACTGTCGCATTTGATACAGTGGACCATGCATGAACTTTTATTCTCTCGGTTGAATTAGTGGGTGAGTGTCAGGGGTGCAGCACTGGAGTGGTTCAGGTCATACTTGACAGACTGAACTTTCTGTATCAGTCTTAGTGACTTTGTGTCCTTCACGTTAATGAAAAGTGCGTTATAAATTAAATTAATTATTATTATTATTATTATTATTATTATTATTATTATTATTATTATCCATCCATCCATCTTCTTCCGCTTATCCGGGGTCGGGTCGCGGGGGTAGCAGCCTAAGTAGGGAGGCCCAGACTTCCCTCTCCCCAGCCACTTGGAGCAGCTCCTCCGGGGGAATCCCAAGGCGTTCCCAGGCCAGCCGAGAAACATAGTCCCTCCAGCGTGTCCTGGGTCTTCCTCTGGGTCTCCTCCCGGTGGGACATGCCCGGAACACCTCACCAGGGAGGCGTCCAGGAGGCATCCTAACCAGATGCCCGAGCCACCTCAACTGGCTCCTCTCGATGTGGAGAAGCAGCGGCTCTACTCCGAGTCCCTCCCGGATGACTGAGCTTCTCACCCTATCTCTAAGGGAGAGTCCAGCCACCCTGCGGAGAAAACTCATTTCAGCCGCTTGTATCCGAGATCTTGTTCTTTCGGTCATAACCCAAAGCTCATGACCATAGATGAGGGTGGGAACGTAGATCGATCGGTAAATTGAGAGCTTTGCCTTTTGACTCAGCTCTCTCTTCACCACGACAGACCGGTACAGCGCCCGCTTCACTGCGGACGCTGCACCTATCCGCCTATCGATCTCACGCTCCAGTTTTCCCTCATTCGTGAACAAGATCCCGAGATACTTAAACTCCTCCACTTGGGGCAGGACCTCCTCCCCGACCCGGAGAGGGCATGCTACCCTTTTCCGGCTCAAGACCATGGCCTCGGATTTGGAGGAACTGATCCTCATCCCGGCCGCATCACACTCGGCTGCAAACCGCTCCAGTGAAAGTTGTAAATCACGAACTGATGAAGCCAGTAGGACCACATCATCTGCAAAAAACAGAGAAGCGATTCTAAGGTCACCAAAACGGATCCTCTCAACACCTTGGCTGCGCCTAGAAATTCTGTCCATAAAAGTTATGAACAGAATCGGTGACAAAGGGCAACCTTGGCGGAGTCCAACTCTCACCGGAAACGAGCCTGACTTACTGCCGGCAATGCGGACCAAGCTCTGACACCGGTCGTACAGGGACCTAACAGCCCTTATCAAAGGGCCTGGTACCCCATACTCCCGGAGTACCCCCACAGAACCCCCCGAGGGACGCGGTCGAATGCCTTCTCCAAGTCCACAAAGCACATGTAAACTGGTTGGGCAAACTCCCACGCACCCTCCAGGACCCTGCTGAGGGTGTAGAGCTGGTCCAGTGTTCCACGACCAGGACGAAAACCACACTGCTCCTCCTGAATCCGAGGTTCGACTATCCGACGGACCCTCCTCTCCAGAACCCCTGAATAGACCTTACCAGGGAGGCTTAAGAGTGTGATCCCCCTATAGTTGGAACACACCCTACGGTCCCCCTTTTTGAATAGGGGAACCACCACCCCAGTCTGCCAATCCAAGGGAACTGCCCCCGATGTCCACGCAATATTGCAGAGTCGCGTAAGCCAACACAACCCTACAACATCCAGAGCCCTAAGGAACTCCGGGCGAATCTCATCCACCCCCGGAGCCTTGCCACCGCGGAGCTTTTTAACCACCTCGGCGACCTCAGCACCAGAGATCGGAGAACCTGATCCAAATTCCCCAGGCTCCGCTTCCTCAGTGGAAGACGTGCCAGTAGGATTGAGGAGGTCTTCGAAGTATTCTGCCCACCGACTCACAACATCCCGAGTTGAGGTCAGTGTTCTGGCAAACTACCTGGCTGCTGCTCCTCCCTGTCACTCCTGTCTGCTGCTCAGTGAGGAGGCCCAGGTGGGACCAATTAGCAATCAAAGTAAGCAGGTATATCTGGAGGTGACAGATCTGTCACTCTTGTTTGGACTGAGACTGCAGAACCAGCTCACCTGAAGGTAAATCTGTGCAAACAGCCTACTGCAACCTATGAAGGACAGCCGGTAAGCACAAAGCAGTGCATGGACTTTTTATTCTCCTCTTGATTGTAGTGTGGAGTAGAGTTATGTTTCATGTGGTTAAGTACTTTGTAAATATACTTGTGTGGTTAAGTATTTTGTAAATATATTTGTAAAAAGAAAAAAAAGGAAAAGTAAAAGAAGAAAATACACTTGGAGTTCAATGTATGATTTGGTAGAGATATGTTGAAAAAGCACTAGGGGATTTGTTTAGGGAAATATTTATCCAAACATGTATTTAATTCAGATTGATTATTTCTTTATGTAGTCATATATTTGTTTAGTCATGTGTAGAATTACGGCTAAAGTGCTTTAAATATGAGGAAAAAAATGAACAAACATTTTGGTAAATATGCTAATTATATAGTTGGAAAATTGCTGAAAAAATGTCACAATATGTTTATATTTGTTATTTTAAGCGAGTAATAGCAGTTTTTGTATTTTCTTTTGAGGTTTTTCAGCTGAACTGAAGCTAACTGAAGGACTGCAGATATCTAACTGCCTGCCAAAGAACCCAATAAAATGTGGATCAACAAATATCAAGGCTTCAATGAGTGAAATCCTGTTTATAACTTCGATGTAGAGGCTATCCTTTTCAAGTGGGGAATGCACAAGATAAAAAACCCAAAGAACTTGACACTGAAAAACCGCAGTCTAAAGACTGGAGTGATACTAAAATTTGGTCCGCAAGCCCAGACGTGGCCACGGAGAACTAAATCAAGGTTGTTCTATTGCCTATACTGCTAAAATCAGAATGGCTGATTCAGTAATGCTGACAAGGTTGAAGACCACGAGAACAACAGTGAAGCGTCAATTTTCTCGTGTGGCCAATAATGTGCTACGAATGCACACCATGATGTCTGAGGAGGAGCTTAGGGACAGCTTTGTAAAGCTCACAGAAGAAGCTAGTAACGTCCTTGAGGCCAATAATGACGTTGAAGAACAGTACATTGCTGAAAATTCAGACTCAGATGAGTTAAGTGAACAGCAAAAAGCTGACTTGGATAAAACCACCACAGAGTGTGAGAAAAAGATGGAAGAACTAAAAGATCTCATACAAAACACACTGTGGGAAAATTTTGGAGAGTATGAACTGACACAGGCAGTCACAACTGCAGAGGCACATGCTGATCATGTGGATTCTGTGGACCCAAGAAAAGACACAGTTGCGTACGAGTTCATAATAGAACATTTGCAAAAATTGGTGAAGACAGCAACGGCGGTGCATAAACATTGGAAATGCTGGGCTCCACGTGCAGAGCAACATCAGTTCCTGAGCCGGATCAGAGGCCTCGAAACTATATTGCCAAGACTGGAATTAAGAAGAGCAGAAGTACAAACCAAAGAAGGAACCAGCAGATTGAGTACTTCAACGATCTTCCCGGCCCCACCAGCCATTAGACTAAAGCCTGCTGCTCTCCCAAAGTTCACTGGCATTCGCAGAGTGTTTCATCAGTGGAAAAAAGATTGGGAAGCACTTCAGATGCAAGGAGAACCTACCGGATCCGAAGAGATTAAAAAATTTCATCTACTAGACAGTGTGGACGAAAAAATAGTACGAGACCATCGTCTCACAAACTACACAACAGCTGATGAGATATTTCGGGTCCTAGAGAACCGCTTTGGAAACAAAACAACTATTGCCCTTGAGATAGTGGAGGAGCTCCAGACGGTTCCACCAGTTAGAGGCAACCAGCCCAAGAAGATAGTCGAGTTAATCCAAACTGTAGAAAAGGCTCTGATTGACCTTAAAGAACTTGGTGCAACCGGTGCTATAAAGAACCCCCTTATAACGAAAGCAATAGAGAGTAAACTTCCGGATGGTCTGAAAAAGGAATGGCTTCTCCACGTAGCCAGCAAAGGGAGAGAGGCTGAAGAGGACAAACGATTTGACTACCTCCTGACATTTCTGAAAGGTCAAGAAGCCATCTATGAAAAGCTGGATCAACTGAAGGAGGAGGAGTCAAAACCAAGGTCTGAACCTCGGCAAGCCCGGACCAGAACAGCTGCCCAACCAACAAACATATCTCAAGGTTGTGTGGTCTGTGGAGACGCAAAGCACAAGAAAAGGCTGTATTTTTGCCAAAAATTTCGTACGCTTAAGCTGTCAGAAAAGAAGGAAGCTGTCAAGAAGCTGGGGGCCTGCAAAAAATGTCTTGAAGTTCACGGTGGAGTTGGATACTGTAAAACTGATTTCCTGTGCAGGCGACCAGACTGCAAAGAGCAACACACTGCAGAGCACCATTATTATCTTTGCCCAGGGGCGGAAGTGTCTAGAGGCCTTTCTGTTCAGAAGCACAAAGACAGCACAGTGGGAGGTGATGTAGGAGACCGTTACACTCAAGCCCAACAAGACTTTATTAAAAGCCTCCCACCTGAACAGGCAGAAAAGTGCCGCCATGTTTTCTGTAACATGGTGGCTAAAACATCTCTTGTGTCTAATCAGCCCAACATTCTAGCAAAGAATGCTTTAGTGGAGTGGCCTGTCATTATGATGCTACTAGAGGTCACAGCAAATGCAGGACAAAAAATTGGGACCCTAATTGATCTAGCATCAGATACAAATTATATAACACATAAAGCAGCTGATCGATTAAACCTGAGAAGTGAAGCTATAACCCTTGTTGTCCACGGTGTGGGAGGAATGAAAGTTCAAGTTACTACAAGACGTTACCTCCTAAAGATCCGAGTCAAAACAGAAAGGGGAAATTTCAGGTCCCACCAACTCCTCTGCTATGGTTTAGACAACATTGCAGATATCCACCAACATGTGAGTGCCAAAACACTGCAAAAGTTCTTCCCTGGTGTCCCTCTCAGTGAACTAGAGAGACCAAAGGAAATACAGCTGTTAATAAGCCATAAAGAAGGGCGTCTGGTTCCACAGAAGATATGCGCTGTTGGAGATCTTGTATTATGGGACGGACCATTGGGAAAGACGGTTGCAGGAACACACCCTGAGCTGTTTGAAGAGGCTACAATTACAGCGCACAAATCCAAAACGCACTTTGCAAGGTCTATGAGAACTGCTGCAATGATGTATAAAGAACATGTCTGCTCCTTACCTACCAACAAGCATTTTAGCTCTGCTGCTACCACTCATAATTTTCTTGAGTGCAAGAAGTGGGATAGTATAGGTGCTGCTTGCACCCCGAGATGCGGAGGCTGCCGCTGTGGCAATTGCCAG
>JBBPBX010110256.1:0-10899 GCA_038048925.1 Garcialebias charrua | reverse complement strand
TACCAGATGAAGGCCCTGCAGGCTCTGGTACCAGATGAAGGCCCAGCAGGCTCAGTGGTACCAGATGAAGGCCCTACAGGCTCAGTGGTACCAGTTGAAGGCCCAGCAGGCTCAGTTATACCAGATGAAGGCCCAGCAGGCTCAGTGGTATCATATGAAGACCCTATAGGCTAAATGGTACCAGATGATGGCCCTACAGGCTCAGTGGTACCAGATGAAGGCCCTGCTGGCTCAGTGGTACCAGATGAAGGCCCTACAGGCTCAGTGGTACCAGATGAAGGCCCTAGCATGCTCAGTGGTACTAGATGAAGGCCCTGCAGGCTCAGAGGTACCAGATGAAGGTCCTGCAGGCTCAGTGGTACTAGATAAAGGCCCAGCAGGCTCAGTGGTACTAGATGAAGGCCCAGCAGTCTCAGTGGTACCAGAAGAAGGCCCAGCAGGCTCAGAGGTACCAGATGAAGGCCCAGCAGTCTCAGTGGTACCAGATGAAGGCCCAGCAGGCTCAGAGGTACCAGATGAAGGCCCAGCAGTCTCAGTGGTACGAGATGAAGGCCCAGCAGGCTCAGAGGTACCAGATGAAGGCCCAGCAGATTCAGTGGTACCAGATGAAGGCCCAGCAGGCTCAGTTATACCAGATGAAGGCCCAGCAGGCTCAGTGGTATCATATGAAGACCCTATAGGCTAAATGGTACCAGATGATGGTCGTGTAGGCTCAGTGGTACCAGATGAAGGCCCTGCAGTCTCAGTTGTACCAGATGAAGGCCCTGCAGGCTTAGTGGTACCAGATGAAGGCCCTGCAGGCTCAGTGGTACCAGATGAAGGCCTTGTAGGCTCAGTGGTACCAGATGAAGGCCCTATAGAATCAGTGGTACCAGATGAAGGCCCTGCAGGTTCAATGGTACCAGATGAAGGCCCAGCAGGCTCAGTGGTACCAGATGAAGGCCCTGCAGGCTCAGTGGTACCAGATGAAGGTCCAGCAGGCTCAGTGGTACCAGATGAAGGTCCTGCAGGCTCAGTGGTACCAGATGAAGGCCTGCAGGCTCAGTGGTACCAGATGAAGGCCCTGCAGGCTCAGTGGTACCAGATGAAGGCCCTGCAGGCTCAGTGGTACCAGATGAAGGCCCAGCAGGCTCAGTGGTACCAGATGAAGGCCCAGCAGGCTCAGTGGTACCAGATGAAGGCCCAGCAGGCTCAGTGGTACCAGATGAAGGCCCAGCAGGCTCAGTGGTACCAGATGAAGGCCCTGCAGGCTCAGTGGTACCAGATGAAGGCCCTGCAGGCTCAGTGGTACCAGATGAAGGCCCTGCAGGCTCAGTGGTACCAGATGAAGGCCCTGCAGGCTCAGTGGTACCAGATGAAGGCCTTGCAGGCTCAGTGGTACCAGATGAAGGCCTTGCAGTCTCAGTGGTACCAGATGAAGGCCCTATAGGCTCAGTGGTACCAGATGAAGGCCCTGCAGGCTCAGTGGTACCTGATGAAGGCCCTGCAGGCTCAGTGGTACCAGATGAAGGCCCTGCAGGCTCATTGGTACCAGATGAAGGCTCTGCAGGCTCAGTGGTACCAGATGAAGGACCAACAGGCTCAGTGGTACCAGATGAAGGCCCAGCAGATTCAGTGGTACCAGATGAAGACCCAACAGGCTCAGTGGTACCAGATGAAGGCCCAGCAGGCTCAGTGGTACCAGATGAAGGCCCAGCAGGCTCAGTGGTACCAGATGAAGGCCCAGCAGGCTCAGTGGTACCAGATGAACGCCCAGCAGGCTCAGTGGTACCAGATGAAGGCCCAGCAGGCTCAGTGGTACCAGATGAAGGCCCTGCAGGCTCAGTGGTACGAGATGAAGGCCCTACAGATTCAGTGGTATCAGATGAAGACCTTGCAGGCTCAATGGTACCAGATGATGGCCCTGCAGGCTCAGTGGTACCAGATGAAGACCCTGCCATCTCAGTGGTACCAGATGAAGGCCCTGCAGGCTCAGTGTGCAGGCTCAGTGGTACCAGATGAAGGCCCTGCAGGCTCAGTGGTACCAGATGAAGGCCCTGCTGGCTCAGTGGTACCAGATGAAGGCCCTACAGGCTAAGTGGTACCAGATGAAGGCCCTGCAGGCTCAGTGGTACTAGATGAAAGCCCTGCAGGCTCAGAGGTACCAGATGAAGGTCCTGCAGGCTCAGTGGTACTAGATGAAGGCCCAGCAGGCTCAGTGGTACCAGATGAAGGCCCAGCAGTCTCAGTGGTACCAGATGAAGGCCCAGCAGGCTCAGAGGTACCAGATGAAGACCCTGCAGTCTCAGTGGTACCAGATGAAGGCCTTGAAGGCTCAGTGGTACTAGATGAAGGCCCTACAGGCTCAGAGGTACCAGATGAAGGCCCAGCAGGCTCAGTGGTACCAGATGAAGGCCCTACAGTCTCAGTGGTAGCAGATGAAGGCCCTGCAGGCTCAGTGGTACCAGATGAAGGCCCTACAGGCTCAGTGGTACCAGATGAAGGCCCTGCAGGCTCAGTGGTACCAGATGAAGGCCCTATAGGCTCAGTGGTACAAGATGAAGGTCCTGCAGGCTCAATGGTACCAGATGAAGGCCCAACAGGCTCAGTGGTACCAGATGAAGGCCCTGCAGGCTCAGTGGTACCTGATGAAGGCCCTGCAGGCTCAGTGGTACCAGATGAAGGCCCTGCAGGCTCAGTGGTACCAGATGAAGGCCCTGCAGGCTCATTGGTACCAGATGAAGGCTCTGCAGGCTCAGTGGTACCAGATGAAGGACCAACAGGCTCAGTGGTACCAGATGAAGGCCCAGCAGATTCAGTGGTACCAGATGAAGACCCAACAGGCTCAGTGGTACCAGATGAAGGCCCAGCAGGCTCAGTGGTACCAGATGAACGCCCAGCAGGCTCAGTGGTACCAGATGAAGGCCCAGCAGGCTCAGTGGTACCAGATGAAGGCCCTGCAGGATCAGTGGTACCAGATGAAGGCCCTGCAGGCTCAGTGGTACCAGATGAAGGCCCTGCAGGCTCAGTGGTACGAGATGAAGGCCCTACAGATTCAGTGGTATCAGATGAAGACCTTGCAGGCTCAATGGTACCAGATGATGGCCCTGCAGGCTCAGTGGTACCAGATGAAGACCCTGCCATCTCAGTGGTACCAGATGAAGGCCCTGCAGGCTCAGTGGTACCAGATGAAGGCCCTGCAGGCTCAGTGGTACCAGATGAAGGCCCTGCTGGCTCAGTGGTACCAGATGAAGGCCCTACAGGCTCAGTGGTACCAGATGAAGGCCCTGCAGGCTCAGTGGTACTAGATGAAGGCCCTGCAGGCTCAGAGGTACCAGATGAAGGTCCTGCAGGCTCAGTGGTACTAGATGAAGGCCCAGCAGGCTCAGTGGTACCAGATGAAGGCCCAGCAGTCTCAGTGGTACCAGATGAAGGCCCAGCAGGCTCAGAGGTACCAGATGAAGGCCCAGCAGTCTCAGTGGTACGAGATGAAGGCCCAGCAGGCTCAGAGGTACCAGATGAAGGCCCAGCAGTCTCAGTGGTACCAGATGAAGGCCCAGCAGGCTCAGTGGTACTAGATGAAGACCCTGCAGGCTCAGTGGTACCAGATGAAGGCCTAGCAGGCTCAGTGGTACTAGATGAAGGCCCTACAGGCTCAGAGGTACCAGATGAAGGCCCAGCAGGCTCAGTGGTACCAGATGAAGGCCCTATAGGCTCAGTGGTACAAGATGAAGGCCCTACAGGCTCAGTGGTACCAGATGAAGGCCCAGCAGGCTCAGTGGTACCAGATGAAGGCCCAGCAGGCTCAGTGGTACCAGATGAAGGCCCAACAGGCTCAGTGGTACCAGATGAAGGCCTTGCAGGCTCAGTGGTACCAGATGAAGACCCTGCCATCTCAGTGGTACCAGATGAAGGCCCTGCAGGCTCAGTGGTACCAGATGAAGGCCTTGCAGGCTCAGTGGTACCAGATGAAGGCCCTGCAGGCTCAGTGGTACCAGATGAAGGCCTTGCAGGCTCAGTGGTACCAGATGAAGGCCCTGCAGGCTCAGTGGTACCTGATGAAGGCCCTGCAGGCTCAGTGGTACCAGATGAAGGCCCTGCAGGCTCATTGGTACCAGATGAAGGCTCTGCAGGCTCAGTGGTACCAGATGAAGGACCAACAGGCTCAGTGGTACCAGATGAAGGCCCAGCAGATTCAGTGGTACCAGATGAAGACCCAACAGGCTCAGTGGTACCAGATGAAGGCCCAGCAGGCTCAGTGGTACCAGATGAACGCCCAGCAGGCTCAGTGGTACCAGATGAAGGCCCAGCAGGCTCAGTGGTACCAGATGAAGGCCCTGCAGGATCAGTGGTACCAGATGAAGGCCCTGCAGGCTCAGTGGTACCAGATGAAGGCCCTGCAGGCTCAGTGGTACGAGATGAAGGCCCTACAGATTCAGTGGTATCAGATGAAGACCTTGCAGGCTCAATGGTACCAGATGATGGCCCTGCAGGCTCAGTGGTACCAGATGAAGACCCTGCCATCTCAGTGGTACCAGATGAAGGCCCTGCAGGCTCAGTGGTACCAGATGAAGGCCCTGCAGGCTCAGTGGTACCAGATGAAGGCCCTGCTGGCTCAGTGGTACCAGATGAAGGCCCTACAGGCTCAGTGGTACCAGATGAAGGCCCTGCAGGCTCAGTGGTACTAGATGAAAGGCCCTGCAGGCTCAGAGGTACCAGATGAAGGCCCTGCAGGCTCAGTGGTACTAGATGAAGGCCCAGCAGGCTCAGTGGTACCAGATGAAGGCCCAGCAGTCTCAGTGGTACCAGATGAAGGCCCAGCAGGCTCAGAGGTACCAGATGAAGGCCCAGCAGTCTCAGTGGTACGAGATGAAGGCCCAGCAGGCTCAGAGGTACCAGATGAAGGCCCAGCAGTCTCAGTGGTACCAGATGAAGGCCCAGCAGGCTCAGTGGTACTAGATGAAGACCCTGCAGGCTCAGTGGTACCAGATGAAGGCCTAGCAGGCTCAGTGGTACTAGATGAAGGCCCTACAGGCTCAGAGGTACCAGATGAAGGCCCAGCAGGCTCAGTGGTACCAGATGAAGGCCCTATAGGCTCAGTGGTACAAGATGAAGGCCCTACAGGCTCAGTGGTACCAGATGAAGGCCCAGCAGGCTCAGTGGTACCAGATGAAGGCCCAGCAGGCTCAGTGGTACCAGATGAAGGCCCAACAGGCTCAGTGGTACCAGATGAAGGCCTTGCAGGCTCAGTGGTACCAGATGAAGACCCTGCCATCTCAGTGGTACCAGATGAAGGCCCTGCAGGCTCAGTGGTACCAGATGAAGGCCTTGCAGGCTCAGTGGTACCAGATGAAGGCCTTGCAGTCTCAGTGGTACCAGATGAAGGCCCTATAGGCTCAGTGGTACCAGATGAAGGCCCTGCAGGCTCAGTGGTACCAGATGAAGGCCTATCTGCAGGCTCAGTGGTACCAGATGAAGGCCCTGCAGGCTCAGTGGTACCAGATGAAGGCCCTGCAGGCTCAGTGGTACCAGATGAAGGCCCTACAGGCTCAGTGGTACCAGATGAAGGCCCTGCAGGCTCAGTGGTACCAGATGAAGGCCCAACAGGCTCAGTGGTACCAGATGAAGGCCCTGCAGGCTCAGTGGTACCAGATGAAGGCCCTGCAGGCTCAGTGGTACCAGATGAAGGCCCTGCAGGCTCAGTGGTACCAGATGAAGGCCCTGCAGGCTCAGTGGTACCAGATGAAGGCCCTGCAGGCTCAGTGGTACCAGATGAAGGACCAACAGGCTCAGTGGTACCAGATGAAGGCCCAGCAGATTCAGTGGTACCAGATGAAGACCCAACAGGCTCAGTGGTACCAGATGAAGGCCCAGCAGGCTCAGTGGTACCAGATGAACGCCCAGCAGGCTCAGTGGTACCAGATGAAGGCCCAGCAGGCTCAGTGGTACCAGATGAAGGCCCTGCAGGCTCAGTGGTACCAGATGAAGGCCCTGCAGGCTCAGTGGTACCAGATGAAGGCCCTGCAGGCTCAGTGGTACGAGATGAAGGCCCTACAGATTCAGTGGTATCAGATGAAGACCTTGCAGGCTCAATGGTACCAGATGATGGCCCTGCAGGCTCAGTGGTACCAGATGAAGACCCTGCCATCTCAGTGGTACCAGATGAAGGCCCTGCAGGCTCAGTGGTACCAGATGAAGGCCCTGCAGGCTCAGTGGTACCAGATGAAGGCCCTGCTGGCTCAGTGGTACCAGATGAAGGCCCTACAGGCTCAGTGGTACCAGATGAAGGCCCTGCAGGCTCAGTGGTACTAGATGAAGGCCCTGCAGGCTCAGTGGTACCAGATGAAGGCCCAGCAGGCTCAGTGGTACCAGATGAAGGCCCAGCAGGCTCAGTGGTACCAGATGAAGGCCCAGCAGTCTCAGTGGTACCAGATGAAGGCCCAGCAGGCTCAGAGGTACCAGATGAAGGCCCAGCAGTCTCAGTGGTACGAGATGAAGGCCCAGCAGGCTCAGAGGTACCAGATGAAGGCCCAGCAGTCTCAGTGGTACCAGATGAAGGCCCAGCAGGCTCAGTGGTACTAGATGAAGACCCTGCAGGCTCAGTGGTACCAGATGAAGGCCTAGCAGGCTCAGTGGTACTAGATGAAGGCCCTACAGGCTCAGAGGTACCAGATGAAGGCCCAGCAGGCTCAGTGGTACCAGATGAAGGCCCTACAGGCTCAGTGGTACAGATGAAGGCCCTGCAGGCTCAGTGGTACCAGATGAAGGCCCTACAGGCTCAGTGGTACCAGATGAAGGCCCTGCAGGCTCAGTGGTACCAGATGAAGGCCCAACAGGCTCAGTGGTACCAGATGAAGGCCCTGCAGGCTCAGTGGTACCAGATGAAGGCCCAGGCTCAGTGGTACCAGATGAAGGCCCTGCAGGCTCAGTGGTACCAGATGAAGGCCCAGCAGGCTCAGTGGTACCAGATGAAGGCCCAGCAGGCTCAGTGGTACCAGATGAAGGCCCAGCAGGCTCAGTGGTACCAGATGAAGGCCCTGCAGGCTCAGTGGTACCAGATGAAGGCCCTGCAGGCTCAGTGGTACCAGATGAAGGCCCTGCAGGCTCAGTGGTACCAGATGAAGGCCCTGCAGGCTCAGTGGTACCAGATGAAGGCCCAGCAGGCTCAGTGGTACCAGATGAAGGCCCTGCAGGCTCAGTGGTACCAGATGAAGGCCCTGCAGGCTCAGTGGTACCAGATGAAGGCCCTGCAGGCTCAGTGGTACCAGATGAAGGCCCTGCAGGCTCAGTGGTACCAGATGAAGGCCCTGCAGGCTCAGTGGTACCAGATGAAGGCCCTGCAGGCTCAGTGGTACCAGATGAAGGCCCTGCAGGCTCAGTGGTACCAGATGAAGGCCCTGCAGGCTCAGTGGTACCAGATGAAGGCCCAGCAGGCTCAGTGGTACCAGATGAAGGCCCAGCAGGCTCAGTGGTACCAGATGAAGGCCCTGCAGGCTCAGTGGTACCAGATGAAGGCCCAGCAGGCTCAGTGGTACCAGATGAAGGCCCAGCAGGCTCAGTGGTACCAGATGAAGGCCCAGCAGGCTCAGTGGTACCAGATGAAGGCCCTGCAGGCTCAGTGGTACCAGATGAAGGCCCTGCAGGCTCAGTGGTACCAGATGAAGGCCCTGCAGGCTCAGTGGTACCAGATGAAGGCCCTGCAGGCTCAGTGGTACCAGATGAAGGCCCTGCAGGTTCAGTGGTACCAGATGAAGGCCCAGCAGGCTCAGTGGTACCAGATGAAGGCCCAGCAGGCTCAGTGGTACCAGATGAAGGCCCAGCAGGCTCAGTGGTACCAGATGAAGGCCCAGCAGGCTCAGTGGTACCAGATGAAGGCCCAGCAGGCTCAGTGGTACCAGATGAAGGCCCAGCAGGCTCAGTGGTACCAGATGAAGGCCCTGCAGGCTCAGTGGTACCAGATGAAGGCCCTGCAGGCTCAGTGGTACCAGATGAAGGCCCTGCAGGCTCAGTGGTACGAGATGAAGGCCCTACAGATTCAGTGGTATCAGATGAAGACCTTGCAGGCTCAATGGTACCAGATGATGGCCCTGCAGGCTCAGTGGTACCAGATGAAGACCCTGCCATCTCAGTGGTACCAGATGAAGGCCCTGCAGGCTCAGTGGTACCAGATGAAGGCCCTGCAGGCTCAGTGGTACCAGATGAAGGCCCTGCAGGCTCAGTGGTACCAGATGAAGGCCCTGCAGGCTCAGTGGTACCAGATGAAGGCCCTGCAGGCTCAGTGGTACCAGATGAAGGCCCTGCAGGCTCAGTGGTACCAGATGAAGGCCCTGCAGGCTCAGTGGTACCAGATGAAGGCCCAGCAGGCTCAGTGGTACCAGATGAAGGCCCAGCAGGCTCAGTGGTACCAGATGAAGGCCCAGCAGGCTCAGTGGTACCAGATGAAGGCCCTAGCAGGCTCAGTGGTACCAGATGAAGGCCCAGCAGGCTCAGTGGTACCAGATGAAGGCCCTGCAGGCTCAGTGGTACCAGATGAAGGCCCAGCAGGCTCAGTGGTACCAGATGAAGGCCCTGCAGGCTCAGTGGTACCAGATGAAGGCCCTGCAGGCTCAGTGGTACCAGATGAAGGCCCTACAGGCTCAGTGGTACCAGATGAAGGCCCTGCAGGCTCAGTGGTACCAGATGAAGGCCCTACAGGCTCAGTGGTACCAGATGAAGGCCCTGCAGGCTCAGTGGTACCAGATGAAGGCCCAGCAGGCTCAGTGGTACCAGATGAAGGCCCAGCAGGCTCAGTGGTACCAGATGAAGGCCCAACAGGCTCAGTGGTACCAGATGAAGGCCTTGCAGGCTCAGTGGTACCAGATGAAGACCCTGCCATCTCAGTGGTACCAGATGAAGGCCCTGCAGGCTCAGTGGTACCAGATGAAGGCCTTGCAGGCTCAGTGGTACCAGATGAAGGCCTTGCAGGCTCAGTGGTACCAGATGAAGGCCCTATAGGCTCAGTGGTACCAGATGAAGGCCCTGCAGGCTCAGTGGTACCTGATGAAGGCCCTGCAGGCTCAGTGGTACCAGATGAAGGCCCTGCAGGCTCATTGGTACCAGATGAAGGCTCTGCAGGCTCAGTGGTACCAGATGAAGGACCAACAGGCTCAGTGGTACCAGATGAAGGCCCAGCAGATTCAGTGGTACCAGATGAAGACCCAACAGGCTCAGTGGTACCAGATGAAGGCCCAGCAGGCTCAGTGGTACCAGATGAACGCCCAGCAGGCTCAGTGGTACCAGATGAAGGCCCAGCAGGCTCAGTGGTACCAGATGAAGGCCCTGCAGGATCAGTGGTACCAGATGAAGGCCCTGCAGGCTCAGTGGTACCAGATGAAGGCCCTGCAGGCTCAGTGGTACGAGATGAAGGCCCTACAGATTCAGTGGTATCAGATGAAGACCTTGCAGGCTCAATGGTACCAGATGATGGCCCTGCAGGCTCAGTGGTACCAGATGAAGACCCTGCCATCTCAGTGGTACCAGATGAAGGCCCTGCAGGCTCAGTGGTACCAGATGAAGGCCCTGCAGGCTCAGTGGTACCAGATGAAGGCCCTGCTGGCTCAGTGGTACCAGATGAAGGCCCTGCAGGCTCAGTGGTACCAGATGAAGGCCCTGCAGGCTCAGTGGTACCAGATGAAGGCCCTGCAGGCTCAGTGGTACCAGATGAAGGCCCTGCAGGCTCAGTGGTACCAGATGAAGGCCCAGCAGGCTCAGTGGTACCAGATGAAGGCCCAGCAGGCTCAGTGGTACCAGATGAAGGCCCAGCAGGCTCAGTGGTACCAGATGAAGGCCCTGCAGGCTCAGTGGTACCAGATGAAGGCCCAGCAGGCTCAGTGGTACCAGATGAAGGCCCAGCAGGCTCAGTGGTACCAGATGAAGGCCCAGCAGGCTCAGTGGTACCAGATGAAGGCCCTGCAGGCTCAGTGGTACCAGATGAAGGCCCAGCAGGCTCAGTGGTACCAGATGAAGGCCCTGCAGGCTCAGTGGTACCAGATGAAGGCCCAACAGGCTCAGTGGTACCAGATGAAGGCCCTGCAGGCTCAGTGGTACCAGATGAAGGCCCAACAGGCTCAGTGGTACCAGATGAAGGCCCTGCAGGCTCAGTGGTACCAGATGAAGGCCCAGCAGGCTCATTGGTACCAGATGAAGGCCCTACAGGCTCAGTGGTACCAGATGAAGGCCCAGCAGGCTCAGTGGTACCAGATGAAGGCCCTGCAGGCTCAGTGGTACCAGATGAAGGCCCTGCAGGCTCAGTGGTACCAGATGAAGGCCCTGCAGGCTCAGTGGTACCAGATGAAGGCCCTGCAGGCTCAGTGGTACCAGATGAAGGCCCTGCAGGCTCAGTGGTACCAGATGAAGGCCCTGCAGGCTCAGTGGTACCAGATGAAGGCCCTGCAGGCTCAGTGGTACCAGATGAAGGCCCTGCAGGCTCAGTGGTACCAGATGAAGGCCCTGCAGGCTCAGTGGTACCAGATGAAGGCCCTGCAGGCTCAGTGGTACCAGATGAAGGCCCTGCAGGCTCAGTGGTACCAGATGAAGGCCCTGCAGGCTCAGTGGTACCAGATGAAGGCCCTGCAGGCTCAGTGGTACCAGATGAAGGCCCTGCAGGCTCAGTGGTACCAGATGAAGGCCCTGCAGGCTCAGTGGTACCAGATGAAGGCCCTGCAGGCTCAGTGGTACCAGATGAAGGCCCAGCAGGCTCAGTGGTACCAGATGAAGGCCCTGCAGGCTCAGTGGTACCAGATGAAGGCCCAGCAGGCTCAGTGGTACCAGATGAAGGCCCTGCAGGCTCAGTGGTACCAGATGAAGGCCCTGCAGGCTCAGTGGTACCAGATGAAGGCCCTGCAGGCTCAGTGGTACCAGATGAAGGCCTTGCAGGCTCAG
>JBBPBX010110255.1:0-10899 GCA_038048925.1 Garcialebias charrua | reverse complement strand
GACTTTGAAGGTCAGTTCGTCTGAGTGACAGGTAGGGTAGACAGTAAATAAAAGAACATACGTCAGCAGATGCAGGTGCATGTGAACAAGCCATGTACTTTGTTTTGAGAACAGATTCATTGTTTTTAGAAAGGACGGGAGACCGAAAGCAAGCTATGTCTAGCACTTTTCCTTCGTTCCAAAAACAGTTCAAACAAATACGAAGGATTGTTCATTCAACTTTAGACACTTATTCTGCATAGAGCAGACAGTTTAAAGCAAGATCATTCTGAGATGTTCTCTTAACTTTGGCATATTTAAAATATACCAGCTTAGTAAAATCATCATTAAATGACAAAAATATACTGTTGATCAATTCTGAATTAACACACATTAAAAAGAAAGTTCAATCTGATTAATTAGTGTCCATTAATTCATAATAATTGTAAAAATAGTGTCCTTGAGAGCTTCAAGAAAGTCTAAACACAGAGAGTTTCAGAGAGATGTGGAGAGGCCCACATCCCATACGGACATGAGGGTGCTATATCCCTACAGTCCCCCTTTTTGGAAATCATCGCCTGTCCTTGGAGATGAGTTCCAACACGAAAGGATACCACCGAATGTCTCTGACCTCTATGCAATCCAGCAAGTGGCAAAAAACAGTCAAAAAAGTTCAAAATTATACTCCCATAATGTTTTTGGAAATTCCATACTGTTCGTAGGTAATCCCATTGCGGTAAGCTTTCAATCCTTTGGAAAACAGTCTGTTAACCCATGGAAAACTGAGTCTGTGATCCCTTGGAAAACAAAGTCTTATAATCCACAACGGTAAATCCACAACGATGGGGGTTATTGATTTCATCAGCAAGAATGGTTTTTAATCAGCATGTAGAGGGGATCCCTCGATTGAAGCAGAGGAGGCGGCCCTTGGATGAAGGTTGAAGACCAACGTTGGATCAGCAGGTCCCCACATCGAAGGTTGCAGGCTGGATGGCTTCCAGTCGGTGCCACCCTGGTTCAATGTGTCATGCAATTATGTGGTTTTAGGTGGGCTTATGATTGGGATTCTACATTAAGCCTTACCTATATGCACCTGGTATGTAAGCTATCATGGATTAGATCAGCTACAATTACCAATTAAGGGGTGGATCAATGCTGTAAAAATCAGATATAGGGATCTATACCTATAGAAATGTGGAGGGCTTCTGTAACGAAGGCCTCTTCTTTCAAACTATTCCTCCATTCATTATTTAGTTTTGTTTAAACTAAAAAAAATGAAATCTAGTTTGGTCTAAATGTCTGTTGTCTTTTAGACGAACGACGCAAGATTTGGTAATCCCTAAAAATTTTGAAGTCTATGGCGAGACTCATCAAAATGAATAGATCTAGAATAGAAACGATCGAATCGGTTCTACCTAAATGATTGGGAGATCAGTGTAGATTATAGTACCTTAAGTAGTATTGATCTACAATGACTCTTCAAAGATTGAGATCTTTAACAAAATGAACAGCATGTTGGCATAGTTAAATCCATTTAAGTGGCGTAGTGGTAATGGCAGTCGTCCCCCGATCGGAAGGTTGGCGGTTCGAATCCCGGTTCCCCACACCATGTGTCGTTGTGTCCTTGGGCAAGACACTTAACCCCGAGTTGCTCCCGGTAGGACTGGAAAGCACCTTGCATGGTAGTCTGCCGCTACCGGTGTATGAATGTGTGTAGCATTCAATGTGTGTAGCGCTTTGAGATTTTCACTAATGAAAAGCGCGTTATAAATTGAATTCATTATTATTATTATTATTAAGTTCAACTTATCAACAATCAAACCTCTTTTGGCTGGGAGTGTTCAGAAAACAATAACAACTTCAATAACACAAAAGTAGCAATTAAGCAACTAAAAACAACGTTTCACTACGTCAAACTCACTCTGGTCGTCAGATTCCAACGTGTCACACACAAGAAAAACAGTTCTTAGCTTTATAACCGATGTCAATTAAATCCTGCAGATTTAAACGGTTGTTAAGGTTAGTTTTTGTTGTGGGTTTTATGCTTAGCGTTTCTAAGTTCTAGTTGGAACGGTTTCTTTTCGCAACTAGTATAGTTTAAACTGTTTAGTTTATTTACTATCCTGTGCTTGGACGACCTTGTTTTCCCATGAAGTCTTTGAGTTTGCGAGATCTTTGTCGTTTGTGGGGTTATTGAAATCTTTGTCCTTGACATGGGCATGGCCTAACATCACCCCCCTGTGGTCATGAGGGACCACGCGCACAGGTGTGGACGTCCGTCCATGGGCACGAGTTAGGATGCCATTGTTTAGTTTAAGCTGTTCGCGCAGTTTATTGGGAACCTTGTACAGGAACCTTATAGGTTTCGGCCAACGTATCTCTGTACGTTTACCTCTTTCTGCGTAATTCAGGCTGTGTCACAACTGTCGGCGCAGTCGCAAGTGTGTCTGACTGGTCAGACTGTGACGGGTCACTGTCATTGTGATGTGTGTCTTCCCACTTCATGACTGAAGAGGTGCTCTTTGAGTCTGTAAGAACTATGTCATCTCTGAGTAGTTCTAGATTCAAATGCTCTTGAACCAAGGTTTCATCAAAAGCTTGGCTGATGGCTGAATTATCTGTCCCAGAGGACAGTACAGCGTTCTCGGTGTGTGATCCTTGGATCTCTACACCGTCCTCTACCTGTGGTAGGAAGTGTGAGTTTGCCCCCCTTTTGTTTGAGGAGGGGTCCTCAAAATCAGTAACAATGAAGTCCAAGTGACTGTCAGAGTGTTGTAGACTGTCACTTTCTGGACTCAGATGTCCTTGAACCAAGACTTCACTGAAATCTTGGCTGTATGCCGAATTACCTGTCCCACAGGACAGTACAGCGTCATCGGTGTGGGACCCTTGGATCTCCACACCTTCTTCTACCGGTGGTAGGTAGTGTTCAGTGAGTGCTGAAGGTGTCAGCTCGCAGAGGAGGTTCTCGTGATGGGCCAGAGTCTGGTCCAACTGTTGAGTCTCCTCTGTCTCACCTGTATATGAAGGATCACTTACCGGGTTTGTGGTCTCGGTTGGGGAATCCTTTTTTACCTCAGCGGTACCTGCTGTTAGACAGTCAGTGTCCTGACCTTGGGGAGGTACCACGAATGGCAGTGGACTGCTCACTGTGGCCCACATTGTCTGATTGCCATAATTTATAATCGCTTCAAAGCGATTTATAAAATCTTGGCCAACCACAAATGGAGCCCGGAGTGAGTCAAGTTCAGACACATATACCGGGTGGTATAGTGACATCTCGCCAATCTGCATGTGAACCATGGCTATTAGGGTTGTTCTCGTCTTTGCGAGGCCCTGTTGCTCACCATAAGTGTATTTCACAAAGGGTATTTGCCTGTCAACATCGTTAGCGGCGGTCCTTAGCTCCTCAAACAGTTCGGCTGACATGGTAGACACGTCTGAGCCGCAAACCAGGAGTGCTTCTTGCGCGAGGACCCCTTCCAATGTGAGTGGCAGGTAAGCTCTCTTAGCTATCCCCCTTTTTATAAAGTTACACAGAAACCGTTTAGGTTTTTTCACACGTTTCTGTGTACGTGTGACTCTGTCTGTGTAATCATCGTCGCTGTCAGCTCTGGAGGTATGAACTAGCTACTTCATTATTAGCTCAGTGTTTGTTAGCAATATAGGTCAAGAACCACAGGACAGATTTTGATCAAACTTACAGAACGGAATCACTAGATGGACATTACAACTGATTAGCTTTATGAGATGTTTGAGATAAAAATTTGATGTTCTATAGACGTAAATGTGTCGCGGTTAGCTTTGTTGATTTTTCCTTGTACGTTTGAGCAAATAGATTATAAACCACACAGCAGATTTTTTTTTCAAACTTAAATAAAGTAATCACTAGATGTACATTTACAAACTGTTAGCTGTTGGAGTTATTTGAGATAAAATTTGATGTTTTATAGACGTAAATGTGTCGCGGTTAGCTTTGTTGTTTATTCTTGTACTTTTTCAAAGCGAAAATATTAAAATCCAGCAGATTTGACCATTACGTGAATTTATTAAGGAACGGTTAAGCTAAGACACATGTTTGCTATAATTTTCAGCAGACAAATCATTGTTTTTACCGTGTTAATCTTGTGAAAAGTCCTTCCGTGCATGCATCTGTAGTCGTCATTTTCAGCAGGGCAAATGACGCGCTGACGCGTTGCGTAGCGGTGACGCATAATAGATGTGACTTATATAAAGGTGCGACCTGTTTATGGATTTTTCCAATTTATTGACAATAATTGGACAAAGCAACTTATATAAAGTTGCGACCTATAGTCCAGAAAATACTGTAAGTACTTGCTTTTAAAACCCTTGAAGTATTAAAGTAAAAGTGCTTGCTGAATGTATTACCTAATGCAATGGTCTACAATATCATTAAGTGTGCTACTCTATGTATATTTTCTGTAATACATTAATAGGGTTTAGTCATTTTAATGAGCAATGCTGCAGATAATACATGTTTTTATTGTGTTTACTCTGTGACACAGTTCACACTTGGACTTGTGATTCTGTGTGTCAGTATTTCAGGGATGACATGCAGAGTTAAATGACATTAAGCAAAATAAGAATAATAAGGAATGATTAAACCTTTGAAAGTTTTTTATTTAACACAGAACAAAACCAGTGTGTCATTTTAACTGCAGTAAACACATTTAAGTAAAAGTTGTCTTCCTGAAAAAAGGAGCATTAGACCTAACAAAGGAACATCTGATCATTTCAACTCTAGTTTGTCTTCAACTCTAGTTAAAATACTGTGTAGTCAACCTTGTAATGGGTCAATAGTGAACAATATTTTAACTTCCTGACACCATTTTCAAAACTTGGGCCTGAGTGTCGAGACATTTAGGGATATCTCTTGTCTCCTAACTTCCCATGAACTGACAAATTTTTATATTGCAGCAAAAATTTCTTGTTCAAGCTTAGAAGAAGTTGGTTTTCAAAGTTTTTTGAGTCCAGTATGGCTCTTTTGGGAGAGACAATCTGTCCTGCTGAACTGAACAGTTTTCCAATAGTCGTTCAATAATATTTCAATAAGGCCATGAGTATTGTGTATCTTCTGGCTGAATCTCCGTGGTGGAATCCATTGTCGGTTTGTTAGTGGTGCTGTGGGTGCTTCCAGCTCAATGACGTATACTGTATATACTAGAATATACGTCATTGGTACAGCTCTTCTTGAAGGCGGGTCTAATGTTCCCTGTCCACTTTGAAGTGATTCAATGGACCAACTCCACTCTCGACATCAGTTACTTTCAAACTAACGACAAATCAAAAAACTGCAACGTGAATGTAACTTGTAACTCAACACATTATAGAAATGCAGTGTAGTAGAAAGTACAGATACTTCATGTAAAATGTAGTGCCGTAAAAGTAAAAGTACCCACATTTAATTCTACTTAAGTGAAGTACAGATATTGGTACTGAAAAATGTACTTAAAGTACAGTAGCAAAGTGCTTGTATTTAGTTACATCCCACCACTGGTTTTCAGTACATCTAAGTACTTTTTACACGGATGTTGATCAATTTATAGTACTTTTTACACGGATGTTGATCAATTTATTTTAAGTTGTATCAGTCAGAACAAGTTTTTTTTAACTGTTTGTAGTAAAACTACTATAAACTTCATTGAATAAGTAAGGAACATAATAAATATGTATATAAACTGTAATGTCTTGTTTTTTTACATTATTCGATTTAATAATTTTATTTGTTTAGTTTGTGTCATTGTCCTGTCTTTAATTTTTTATTTTTTGCATTACTGTATTATATTTTTTACATTTTAATGCGTTTATGCGTTTTGGGTCTGCACCATTACGACTCCGGCGCGTGCTGCCGGTGAGCCGCCGCATGGGTGGAGTTTTTCAGTTCAGTTTATTTAGCGCCAAGTCACAACTAGCCTGGTTAAAACCAGACCCTTGTCCTTCACTTTGCTTTGTACTAGGGTCTGGGACTTCTCCCATAGACAAGGATTTCTCCGGTAGATTTTTGACCGGACCAATCAGAGAACAGAAGGCGGAGTTTTGTCAGTTTAGCCTGGCGAGGTCCGGGGCAGGCTAACTATTCAGATAAATAGCTCAGAAATCACTCTGTGGATATTTTTTCTGCTACCAGTGTGTAATTATGTGGCTCTACTTTACTGATTGTTGGCCTGGATGAAACATTTGAGATAAAAATTCGATTTTTTATAATTTATTTTCGTAGCGCACCCGAGGCTGTTTGGAAAATGTCAAACCATCCATCCATCCATCCATTTTCGTCCGCTTATCCGGGGTCGGGTCGCGGGGGTAGCAGCCTAAGTAGGGAGGCCCAGACTTCCCTCTCCCCAGCCACTTGGAGCAGCTCCTCTGGGGGAATCCCAAGGCGTTCCCAGGCCAGCCGAGAAACATAGTCCCTCCAGCGTGTCCTGGGTCTTCCTCTGGGTCTCCTCCCGGTGGGACATGCCCGGAACACCTCCCCAGGGAGGCGTCCAGGAGGCATCCTAACCAGATGCCCGAGCCACCTCAACTGGCTCCTCTCGATGTGGAGAAGCAGCGGCTCTACTCCGAGTCCCTCCCGGATGACCGAGCTTCTCACCCTATCTCTAAGGGAGAGTCCAGACACCCTGCGGAGAAAACTCATTTCAGCCGCTTGTATCCGAGATCTCGTTCTTTCGGTCACAACCCAAAGCTCATGACCATAGATGAGGGTGGGAACGTAGATCGATCGGTAAATTGAGAGCTTTGCCTTTCGACTCAGCTCTCTCTTCACCACGACAGACCGGTACAGCGCCCGCTTCACTGCGGATGCTGCACCTATCCGCCTATCGATCTCACGCTCCAGTTTTCCCTCATTCGTGAACAAGACCCCGAGATACTTAAACTCCTCCACTTGGGGCAGGACCTCCTCCCCGACCCGGAGAGGGCATGCTACCCTTTTCCGGCTCAAGACCATGGCCTCGGATTTGGAGGAACTGATCCTCATCCCGGCCGCATCACACTCGGCTGCAAACCGCTCCAGCGAAAGCTGTAGATCACGATCTGATGAAGCCAATAGGACCACATCATCTGCAAAAAACAGAGAAGCGATTCTAAGGCCACCAAAACGGATCCTCTCAACACCTTGGCTGCGCCTAGAAATTCTGTCCATAAAAGTTATGAACAGAATCGGTGACAAAGGGCAACCTTGGCGGAGTCCAACTCTCACTGGAAACGAGCCTGACTTACTGCCGGCAATGCGGACCAAGCTCTGACACCGGTCGTACAGGGACCTAACAGCCCATATCAATGGGCCTGGTACCCCATACTCCCGGAGTACCCCCCACAGAACCCCCCGAGGGACGCGGTCGAATGCCTTTTCCAAGTCCACAAAGCACATGTAAACTGGTTGGGCAAACTCCCACGCACCCTCCAGGACCCTGCTGAGGGTGTAGAGCTGGTCCAGTGTTCCACGACCAGCACGAAAACCACACTGCTCCTCCTGAATCCGAGGTTCGACTATCCGACGGACCCTCCTCTCCAGAACCCCTGAATAGACCTTACCAGGGAGGCTTAAGAGTGTGATCCCCCTATAGTTGGAACACACCCTACGGTCCCCCTTTTTGAATAGGGGAACCACCACCCCAGTCTGCCAATCCAAGGGAACTGCCCCCGATGTCCACGCGATATTGCAGAGTCGCGTAAGCCAACACAACCCCACAACATCCAGAGCCCTAAGGAACTCAGGGCGAATCTCATCCACCCCTGGAGCCCTGCCACCGCAGAGCTTTTTAACCACCTCGGTGACCTCAGCTCCAGAGATTGGAGAGCCCGACCCAAAGTCCCCAGGCTCCGCTTCCTCAGTGGAAGACGTGCCAGTAGGATTGAGGAGGTCTTCGAAGTACTCCGCCCACCGACTCACAACATCCCGAGTTGAGGTCAACAGCACGCCATCCCCACCATAAATGGTGTTGGTCGCGTACCGCTTTCCCCCCCTGAGACGCCGGATGGTGGACCAGAATCGCCTCGAAGCCGTACGGAAGTCATTCTCCATGGCCTCTCCGAACTCCTCCCACGCCCGAGTTTTTGCCTCAGCAACCACCCGAGCCGCATGCCGCTTGGACTGTCTCATGGACTCGCCTGGACGCGGGTCACCGGGGCCCCACTCTGGAGCCAGGCCCGGAGGTGGGGCACGTTGGCGAGCGCCTGGTGGCCGGGCTTTCACCCATGGAGCTCGGCCGGGCACAGCCCGAAGAGGAGACGTGGGTCCCCCTTCCCATGGGCTCACCACCTGTGGGAGGGGCCAAAGGGGTCGGGTGCAATTTGTGGAATGGGTGGTGGCCGAGGGCGGGGACCCTGGCGGTCTGATCCTCGGCTACAGAAGCTGGCCATTGGGACATGGAATGTCACCTCTCTGGTGGGGAAGGAGCCTGAGCTAGTGTGTGAGGTTGAGAGGTTCCGGCTAGAAATAGTCGGACTCACCTCAACGCATGGCTCTGGCTCTGGAACCAGTTTCCTTGAGAGGGGTTGGACACTCTTCTACTCTGGAGTTGCCCCTGGTGAGAGGCGCCGAGCAGGAGTGGGCATACTTGTTGCCCCCCATCTTGGGAAAATGTCAAACCGAAACAATTTAAATCCAGCAGATTTGACCATTTCGTGAATTGATTTAGGAACTGTTAAGCTCAGGAACTCTTCTGATATAACGTCAGCTAAGAAATATATTTTTTCTCAGCAAAGAAATAATAGTTTTTTACCTTGTTTTCTTGAAAATTCCTTCGTGGCGGCAGCCATTTTAACTGACGACGTCAGTCAACGTCGTTCAAAACTCCGCCTTCTGTTTTCTGATTGGTCCGGTCAAAAATCTACCGGAGAAATCCTTGTCTATGGGAGAAGTCCCAGACCCTAGTACGAAGCGAAGTGAAGGACAAGGGTCTGGTTTTAACCAGGCTAAGTCACAACAGAAGTCATGTCAGAATCAGAATAAACTTTATTATCAATGCACCAAGGTACAGCGAGAACATGTACGCACAGTCTCCGGAAAGATGGATTAAGTGTACAAAGTTGCAGCTACTTTTTCTAAGCATGGCCTTCTTATCCTTTTTCAGAATAATAATCTTTTTTATATATTTTTTTATATATTTTTATTCAAGAAAGCACAAAGTCAAATACAGTAAAATACCGTAACAAGAATTGAAGTTATTTTATCTTTTTAACAATCAAACCTCACCCACTCACATAATGGTATTTATAACCCACAGCACTTTGGTTGGCCTTGTGTCTGTTTAAGTGCTCTATAAATAAAGTGGTATGGTATGGTATGGCATTCTCAAGCCTTGATGCTAGTAGTTTGGCTAAAATTTTTACGTCAACATTGAGCAAAGATATAGGCCGGTATGACCCACACTCATTTGGGTCGGGTCCTTGCCTAACTTTAAAAGAAGTGAAATTGAAAGCCTCAGTTAGAGTTTTTGGTAAATGGTTCTGATTGAAGGAGTGATTAAACATCTCCAGTAGCAGAGGAGCAAGTTGAGAAGAAAACTTTTTATGAAACTCAACGGTATAGCCATCTGGCCCAGGTGATTTGCCACTCTGCATTTTATGAATGGAGTCAACGATCTCTTGTAGCTTTATGGCTTCTTCAAGGCTATCTTTGACCTCTGTATCTACTTGAGGTATATCAATGTTATCTAAGAAGGATATCATTTTAGATTTATCTTGCGGGGAAGAAGTAGGGGTGGGCGATATGGCTCAAAAATTATATTGTGATATTTCAGAGCATTATCACGATAACGATAAATTTTGTGATATAACCAAAAAAAATATACAGGTAACCCCCGACCTACGACCCCATCGACCTGCGAACCACGGGACCTACGAACATATCATATTTAATAAAAATATGAATTTAAAAAAAAAAAAAAAAAATTTTTTTTTTTTTTTTTTTTTTGTGTTTAAATGTTCTTAATTTCATGTGTACATCACTTTGTTGCAGCTCTGGTTGTTTTAAAGGCTTTATAAATAATAATTATGATAAAAAAGATCATTTCTGATCATTTTTGAGCAATTTTTGAGCAATCTTGGGCAACAGGAAGTAGGTCTTCAGTTTACACGGTCACAAATTAATGTAGAACACCGGACGCTATTTTAGGTTCAGTCACTGGGGTCTCCGGTCACAAATTAATGTAGAACACCGGACGCCATCTTAGGTTAGCTGCCGAGAGCCGGACGAAGACTGGTGACCAGGATGGCTTCATATGGATTAATTACTAGCTGGAAACGTCTCTGTGAACTTTGTGGATGTCTCAGGCAGCAGCGGATTTATCGCCGATCGTGCCAGGCCGCCGTGCGAACACCTCCGGCCGGCCTGGCTACACCTCCGGCCTGGCTAGCTCCAGAGCTAACACTGGAGCTAACACGGGAGCCGGCCTTTTGAACACTGGTGACCAGGATCGCATCATATGGATTAATTACTAGCTGGAATAGCTCTGTGGACGTCTCAGGCTGGAGCAGCGGCTGGAGCAGCAGCTGCAGATTGATCGCGCCGCCGCTCCAACACTAGCTCATGGCTTGGCTAGCAGAAGCTAGCCAGCTAGCTAACACAGGTCTGGAGCAGCTGCGGTGGCTTGCCGGCCCCCGCGCTGCTTGGCCCGAAAACAATCAACGCATGGCAACCTATGTCGGCTTTGACCATCTCAAAGTAAGAAAATATATTTTTATTTATTCTGTAAATGTGAATAGCAATGTTTAACATTACAGTACACTACTGTACATGCTTAAATGTGTGCGCGCGCTCCGTTAGCATGATAAATAAAGGTTGAATGAATGAATGAATGAATAATTTTTTTTTTTAAATATAATTTTCACCCCCTACCTACGAACGGATCGAGCTGCGAACGGTTCTTAGGTCCCAAACTCGTTCGTAGGTCGGGG